>QEPC01015313.1:2568769-2579477 GCA_003113815.1 Sphenodon punctatus | reverse complement strand
TCCCACTGGGGATCTCTTTCACCATGCTTCCTGGGACATTCCCCCGGCTAGCCCGGGAAGCGTGGTTCAAATTGACCCCATGCGGGTATTGACCGTGTCGAACATCTGGCGGCCGCCAAACAGACGTTCGAGACACAGTGACCACAGGTGGGTATTCACCGTGGTTCACTGTGATATCGTAATGTCTGAAATCACCCACTGTGGTGCACATCTGGCGGCGAGCCAACAGACGTGCACCACAGTCAAACGCGGCTCGTGTTTGACCGTGGTTCAGCCGGGGTGAATGTCAGACGTGTAACATCTGAAATCACCCTAAGATCCTATGATTCTATGGTTTAAATCTCCTCTCAGCTATTCCCATGTAAGTCAGGAGTAACCCCAGTGAAGCCGATGGTAAAAACTTGGTGTGAAAGGTGGATAGAGGCACTAGACAACTTTGGACATTAAGAACAAAATGTATGAACGTGTATATATTAACTTCTGCCTATTGTTAGGAATTGTTTTGATGCATTTTTTATATTGTTTTGTATATTTATATTATTAGCCTCCCCGAGCTGCCTGCGGCAAGAGAAAAATTCTTAAAATAAATAAATAAATAAAACAAAAATACATCAAACTGAATGCACAGAGGAGTTGTGTTACTTCAGCAGCAGGGAACTAGTATAGATAACAGAACTAAGCTGCAGCACAGACCCTGAGAAGCCCTATGTTTCACAGAGACTCACAAGTAAGGACCCTTCTACACACACCCCTAAACATAAATCAGAGCCAGCTGAGGAGGCAAACCTGAACAGTGGGCCCTTTTCATGGGCAAGGATTGGGAGCTGGTTGGGTGTGAAGGGAAAACATCACCTGGAATCCAAAATTAAAAAGGTATCCCTAAGGTCAGAGAGAACTGAACTAGTGCCAAGTGGTTTGGCTTTGATTCTACTGTGATATGATCAAAAACTATTACACCACACCAGAAAAAACACCTCACCTTCAAGGAACTTTAATTTACTTAAACCTTCCAGAGTAAGGAAATTCCATGCCATGGCTTACACTGCTTCCTTGACACAGGCTGGGATCTCAGTTTTTATTTGGTCACGCATCACCATGGTAGCTGAGCACAGATAAAGTATTGATCCAGGCCTTGGTAAACAATGACTTCTTGACCTCTGAAACAGAAAAACAGCAATCAAACTCCTGACGTTTGGATACAATTGCAATCTGTGCAGGGTGGAAGAGCACCCATTATTTCCACCAAGGCAGCAAGCAATGGATGAATTATTAACAATGAATTAACTGGAAATTATATTCTTTCTATTAGAGCAACATAAACAACCCCAGTATGTAGCTGCAGGAGACTGCCCAGATCCATATATCCTTGCAGAATAAGGTTCTACAAGGCTGGTAGCTGATATAGGCAACCACTCTCAGCTGGGAATGGAACAGCCAATAATATCAGATGCTTAAGGTGGGGAAGAGATGGATCTCTTGCCTCCGGGGAGGGAGACTTCCATGTAAAGACAGTGTGCCTCTGTGATTCAGAGACTGAAAATAGAAAGTAGAGCTGAAACAGTTAGTGGGTTTATTTTACAGATGTTATTATTTAACCAATACCCCAATAATATCATTATTGGTATCCCAATAATATCATGACTGAAATGTTACTCGTATTTCCAGTTTTTGAGGCATTCTGTTTTAGATTTTTCAGTGTGGTTATTTCAGTGTTTTGGGTATTTTGAATACATAATTTTTGACAACTGCACTTGCATAATAGTGCTAATTAGGGCTGGATCGCAAGAGTATCACGAGAATCGAGAAACGTTACTGAGATCTCGACAAGATCTTGGTAACATTCTGATATCTCACAAGAATCTTGAGAAAATTAAAATATCAGTCTGTGCAAGCACAAAAGGGCTACTGCTGATGTTCTGTGAATGTGCTGGGCCTTTTGCAAAATATTTTGGAAAACAGCAGCGATTCTGTGCATGTGCGGTGCCCCTCTCATGCATACATAAACCAGTTGCCCTTTTCCAAAATGGCGCTGATGTTGTTGGCACAATTTTGGAAAAGGGCAAGTGCATGCACAGAATATTGCCGGCTGCCATTTGTGCATGCACATTGGGGTTGTGGTTTTTTTTTGTTTTTTGTTTTAATTTGCTGTGAAGTAGCCACCTCCTCAGAAAATGCACCTCCTCCTCGCCTGCCCCCCATAGAGAAGCAGAGGGGATGAAGAGGAGTCCTGGAACATCCCTGGACTTGGAGCGAGGCAGCTAGGTGAGTACAAGGTTTTTTTAAAGAAGTGCAGGGGGAGGGCAAAATTCTCGCTTTTCTTGGTGAGAGTCAGAGAAACTGGCTTGTTCTCATTCACAAGTTCCACCCTAAGAACTCTGATTCTCATCGAGAAAAAAGAGAATCCAAGAAGCAAGTTTCAGCTCTAAAGCTAATATTACCAAAAACAATGTAACCAAAATCCAGAAATGACCAGAATAACCTAATAAATCCCCCATAAACTCCCCCCTTTACGGTCTGGGTCCCACCTACCTGGCCCTGGGTTCTGGATCTGCCCCCTTCTTGAAGTCCCCCATGTGCATCAGGTAGCGAACAATGGGGATAGCTTTCTCAGTGGCTGCGCCAAGGCTGTGGAACTCACTCACTCCCGACCGACATCCACTTGTCCCCAGAACTTCTCTCCTTCTGGAGTAGGGATGGGCGAACGCAGTTCGGAAGTTCGGAGTTCGGACCGAACTCGACCAGTTCGGTCGACTGAACTGAACTCAATTTTCGAACCGAACTGAACCGAATTTCCGAACTTAGCTCTGTTCGCCCATCCGTAAAAGATAATATTCCATTTATTTCAATGGGGTTTGAATTTCCAAACTTTGTTCGGAAGTTTGGAGTTCGGTCGACCGAACCGAACTTCCAAACCAAATTTCCAAACTGAACTAAACCGAACCAAATTTCCGAACTCAGTTCTGTTCGCCCATCCCTATTCTGGAGGTGATGCAAAACCTGGCTATTTTGGCAGGCGTCTGGTGAGGGAGTGGGGTGAGGGGTGTCTGGGTTGAGGAGAAATGGGGAAGATTATTCTTGGACTGCTGTATGTTTTAATGTGTTTTGCTGACTTTTATGGTTGTTATATGTTTTTATCTATTTATGTAAGTCACCCCAAGCCACCGTTGCCAGAAGGGGGCGGGATATCAAGCATTTTGAATGAATGAATGAATGAATGAATGAATGAATGAGAATAAAAAACAACCTGGAATAATGGATACCCAACAGACTGTAAATGGATATAAATCAGAGGTGGGCAAATGGCAGCTCAGGAGCTACATGTGGCTCTTGTGCACCTCTGCTGCAACTCTCAGAAGAAATAGCTGCCATGGGGCATGTCCATGCAACTCCCTCAGGAGCAAGAATATTGCATGGGTTAATCCATTGGGTGGGTGGAGAGCATTTATTTCAGCTCTAATGGAAAGACTTTTGGTTGCCTTTTTTCAGCTGGCAAGCAAGTGGTGGTTTAAAGGAAAGCTGGCTCTGGAAAGGACTTCTGTACAGAAAGCATGCTCACTTATCCTTACTTGCTCTTGAATTTTTTTGCTCTTTATGAGTTGATATCAGATCTCAATCGACATTTATTTTTCATTTTGGTAGGTTTACACTAGACCGAAAACAAATATTTGAAACCAATAATGGATTTGACCAATTCTGTCTATTCTTGTTGGTTTTAGTGCATCTTGCTTTGTGGTTTTGAATTTTTGCTCCAGTTCTTCACTTTTCTGTATTTAGAATGCTTCGTCATTTTAGTATTGGTCTCTTTGGTTGTTTTTAGATGAGCTCGCGTCGTGAAATCATGTGGCTTGTAAAAGTGCTGCGAAAGCTTTTAGATGCGCCTATACACACCGTATTTCCGGTTGCACATTCTTTATCAGCGCAAATTAAATATCTCGCATATCAAGGTATTTAATTTGCACTGTTAAAAGAATGTGCAACCGGAAATACGGTGTATATAAGTGCGTGGAAAAGCTGCCCGCAGCACTTTTACGAACTGCATGATTTCATAGCACAAGCAGGTGGCACTCGTCTAAAAGCGGCCATTATTACCTTGTTACTATGTTAATATACTTGAGGTATTTTATTATTCTCACCTTCATATACTTTGAGAATTCAGTATTTATTTTGGCATGTTGTTACTTAGACATTTGTATCTTCACCAGTGCTACTTGGCAGGTTTTTAAAAATTTTTTTGAATGTGAATGTGATTGAGCCATCTCTGTGAGGCAATGCATCAGAAAGTCACAAAAATACCTAAAAAATGGACAAAAACAACTGAAGTCAGAGTACTGAACACAGAAAAACTGAAATAACAAAGTAGCGAGTATCAAAAGAACAAGGAAATGGAGAAGTGAATTTCACTACAATGACAAGGACAAATGTGGATACTTATAAATGGAAATTAGTATCTTTGCAAATACAAAAATGCCTAATCATTTCAGCTCTAATTTACGCAGCAAGGCTGCTCAGTGTCTGTAATACAAAATTCTGTGAAAAATTGTAGCAGGACGCAGCTTAACTGGGATGCTGGCCCTTTAAGAAGGATAGGACCAGCCAGAGTGAAGGTGCTATCCGAGGCACAGATGCTACAGTGAGGTGGATAGTACCTGATTGACTGACACCAGGGCTTGGGCATGGTTAGGCCAACCCAAAGCCTAGAAAGCCTGAGCAAGGCTCAGTGCTGAAGAGGCAGTTGAGGAGACAGAAGCTGGAAGAGAGTTCTACCTCAGATGTCTAGAGAGTGCTGGAGGAGACAGGAGCTTGGGCTTTGGTTCTTTCTCCAACAAACCCTGATCAGACTGGGTGTTGCCTGAGCTGTGGGGTTTGGCGGGCTTCAGGAGAAATTGCTGCTTGGCCTGCAGAGTTTGTAAGTACACTGAACTGAGGAGAGACTGAAGAAGCAGGAGCTGGGTGCCTCAGTGAGGCGGAGAGTACTTCAACCCTGCTTAGACAGTGGTGCCCAAGCCTGAGTGTTGTGCAAGCTACAGGAGCGACTGGTGCTGGGCCTTCTCCACTTAAGCCCCTCTCTCATCAAGCACAGTCCCTCCTCAGGCCAGAGATGCCTCTCAGAATCTCTCGGTGATTGCTGGTACTGTGCTCGATGAGAGGGGGCTTAAGTTGAGAAGCCCAAGGTCTCCAGGAGATAGACTGAGAATGGCTGAAGATCTGAGAATGGCTGAAATGATCACCCATTTTAACAGCTGCCCTTCCCATCCCATTAATAGCCTCCATCCTCCTTTCCCACCCACTTTAACAAGCCGCCTTTCAGGCCCCACCCCCAGCCTGCTGTTATGTCTTTCCCACCCAGTGCTTCAGCCACGAATGCCCAATTATGAGCCTTTTGCCCACCTGAAGGGAAGGGGGAATGTGTATCTGGCCTCTACTGCTGCAGTTGCTATGGCAGGATCCCATCAGTCTGCTCTTCTACGCTCTCCTAGCCACCTATTAACACAGTAAAGAAAAAACAATCCACCGTATTAGATATCAATAAATGGAAGCCTTTATCAGGCAGCTGTGAAAATGCAACCCCCCTCCCCCCCTCCCACACCAGGTGCATTAACTTACCATTCTCCTCCACCTCCTCAATGAAGGTGACCTCTGGTGTGGTTTAATATGGGCTATCATCTTGTTTGTTTTCATTCTTAGTCTTTGTCTTGTTCCTACTTTGTCCCCTTCTTGATTTCACCTCATCTTCTCCTCCTCTTGTCTGCCTCTTGTCTCTGCTCTTAGTCTTTGGCTGTGTTCCCATCCCTGGGGGCGGTGGCGGCAGAGGGAGTGGCCAGGAAAGATGTGACAGCGCAGAGGAGCCGGCTGACAGGAAAAGAACCGGTGTGAATGGAGATCTGCTGTGGCTTCTCTCGCACATGTCAGATTTTGTGCCCTGACATGCGTGAGAGAAGCTACGACAGATCCCCGTTCGCACCAGCTCTTTTCCTGTCAGCTGGCTCCTCCATGCTGCCACATCTTCCCTGGCCCCTCCCTCTGCCGCCGCTGCAGATGGGAACGCAGCCCTTGCTTCACTCCCCTCTTGATCTTGCCCTTGCCCTCCTCTCTAGTTGTACCTCGTCTCCATTGTCTCTTGCTCCCTGTCCTCCTGCTGGTCTTGTTCCCTTCCTGGTCTTCTCTTGCCCTCAATCTTGCCACCTGTTGTGTCTCCCAGCTTTGACCCTGAGCCCCCTTGCCTCCAAGGCCCACATCCAGGATTCCTCTTGTTCTGAGGCCCTTACACCAGCTTTTCAGTGCCACCAATGCACTCAGAACAGGGCCCAGGGGTTCTTCTAAAGACCCTCTTTGTGCTAGACAGGCCACACCCCTCTGTTAACAGGAGACCCCACTCCCACTCATGAATATTGGGGGGTTGGTGCCCCAATACCCACCTGACTCTTAAATTTAGGAGAATTAGCTGAACTGGTTGGACTAGGGGTCCCCGCGTGTCTCCCAGATCAGTCTGAGCCGTCAGATGCACACTACAGCCAGGTTATGTACCCTCCCCAAAAGAATAGTAAAAGGGAAAAGAGGGAGACAAAATGCTGATTCCGCTCAGGGATTGGGGAGGGGGCGGGGCCGGGGGGGGCGCAAAATAAAATTTAAAAATAATAATAATAAACGTGCAGCTGCACAGGCCCGCTCTCCCAGAGATGGGCGGGCGCAGTGGTCAATCCAGCCGCTGCGCCCAATCCCAGCCCATGGCCGGGACGACAGCTGGGAAGCGGTGGTAGTAACAGACGTTACCAGCCGCCAATTCCCAGCTGTGATCAGAGTAACCACGGTTCCGAGGTTGAGGCNACTTTATACAACCCCAAGACCAAAATTCTCCACATATCCCTGGACTGCTTCCTACAATCCCAGGACCAAAATTCTCTAATCACAGGGCTAATTCGATAGTCACCCGGTTCTCATTTGTCTAAACTCACAAGCAAAAACCCTCAGTTACTACAAAGGTCCCATTGGACCTTGTGTATGTTATATTTTTAAATCATATATTATGTTAGAAAATGCTTTTTGTAATGACTTGGGTCCCCTGCGCGGAAAAACCCAATATATGCTTTATGGTCATGTTGTTGTAAGCCGCCTTGAGTCCTCCGGGAGAGAGTGCAGGGTATAAATAAATATGGTATGGTATAGTATGGTATGGTTGGACATGGCGCTTTTTTCTGGAGCCCTCAATCTAGTACCTGGCCCCGTTGGGCGTGGCATTTTTACAGGCAAGTTCAAACAGACAATACAACAACCCAAAATCCCACAATCCAACAACCCCTTCTTGCAAACTCTTTAAATTTTAAATTCATGGTCCACAGAAGAAAAGAGAGAAAAGAAAGGATAGAGAAAAGCACAGAAGTAGGAAAAGGATAGAATTTGGGGTTTTTTGGCTGGCTGTAGCTACACACGCCTCCATGAGTTCCCACTCGTGTCCTTAGTGGGTTCCCACATGACTGCCCCCATTCTCCACCAATCTGTTAACAGGAGACCCCACTCCCACTCGTGAATATTGAGGGGTTGGTGCCCCAATACCCACCTGACTCTTAAATTTAGGGGAATTAGCCGAATTGGTTGAACTAGGGGTCCCCGCGTGTCTCCTGGATCAGTCTGAGGTCAGATGCGCACTACAGCCAGGTTATGTACCCTCCCCAAAAGAATAGTAAAAGGGAAAAGAGGGAGACAAAATGCTGATTCCGCTCAGGGATTGGGGAGGGGGCGGGGCCGGGGGGGGCGCAAAATAAAATTTAAAAATAATAATAATAAACGTGCAGCTGCACAGGCCCGCTCTCCCAGAGATGGGCGGGCGCAGTGGTCAATCCAGCCGCTGCGCCCAATCCCAGCCCATGGCCGGGACGACAGCTGGGAAGCGGTGGTAGTAACAGACGTTACCAGCCGCCAATTCCCAGCTGTGATCAGAGTAACCACGGTTCCGAGGTTGAGGCTGGCCTCACCTCCGGAACCGTGGTTCAAGGGATTCCCACCAGGTGAACATCTGGCATGACCCCCTTCAGACGTTACGGGCTCTCCGCCACGACGGGTGGTTCACCGTGTCAAAACGGAGGCCCGTAACGTCTGAAAATACCCTAACACAGTTTCTGGTCTGGCTGGCGGTTTTCAGAGGGAAACACAAGCAGCATCTGGGAAAATGAAAGTAATATATAGTTATCAATATTTGGGTCTATTGTTCCATCAATACGCAAAGTGGAATTTCCACGTTCAACAGGCCATTTTGACCGTAAAGGGCCCTTCCCGAGCACTTCTGGGCTTTTACACCCAGGCAGGTAGGTCAGCTGTCCTGCCAGCCATTCGAACTTACAATGCCAAGGTACAGGCCCAGGTATTGTATGGGGCCAAACTATGGGCCCCACTTTGTGCCCATAAACTAAATTCAACACAGGCAGGGTTCTTGCAGGTCCTTCTGCATGCGCCCAGAGGCAGGCCATATGCAGCGATCAGTGTGGAATGTGACCAGTTTAGCTGGCATCAAATCCCCATAGAACGTGCCTTTGGGTTGTGATGCAGAATAACTGATACCCATTCTTCGGGGCTATTGCGTGCAATAGGGTTAGATGGATTCTGTAGCCCTTGTCAGGCTTGTATACAAGAACTTTTGCCGCGCATGGGGCTATCACTACAATACTTGGCCCACAAGCCGCCAGCAGCTCTTGCCAGGGAGGTCAAAACCAGGTCACGGGACATCTACAGACAAAGGGAAATAGGCATAATTTCAGCTTCTCCCCATATGTCATTGTACCCTTTTCTCATCCTGGACCTAGGGCAGATGGCCAATTATCTCCAGGGCCAAGTCTCAGTTAGGGGCAAAAACCTAATCCTGGCGGCCCATTGTAATGCTCTGCCTTCTCAGGTTATGGAGGGGCGGGTGGCAGGTACTCCTTTTGCTTTAAGACTTTGCCCGTTTGATCAGCAGGCAGTGGAAACTGTTGGACATATGTTGCTTCACTGCCATCTTTATGATAGCCTTAGGGAGAAGTATTTGAAAGAACATTTAGAAAAGCTCCCGGGTCGGGCAGAATTAGCAATTCTTGCTTTCTTGCTGGATAGTTCTGACAAAATTATAATTCAAAATATGGCCACTTTTATGATACAAATGGTCCATGCCAGGGAAAACTTCCTGGCATTTAAGAGCAACTTGAGTTGATCTACGTCAGGTAGCATTCTGTCATGCTGCTCCTGTTTAATTTAGTTGGTATGGCTGGGGGGTTATTATATTTGCTATGGTTGTTACAACCTGCTGTATTGATGCTTAAAGTGAGGGGCCTAATTTGTATAAGGCTATTGTTATAATAATGTCTTCTGTACCTATATTCGTTATTTGTTCATGTGTCAACTGCATGAGTTATTTAAATACCAACAGTGAGATCCTGAGAGTGGTGGGGGAAATATCTTAGTTTTGTTTACCCTTAGATTTATCACTTGATCTTTATTCCGGACCCCCTTGGACAATTCCCTTGGCAGTTTTGATAATTGTAAATTGTAAATGACTCATACAGAGACGAATATAGAATTGATTTCCCAGGTCCAAAATGTTATTGTTTGTAAAGTCACTGGTACCATTTCTTTAGCTATTTTTTCCTGTATACTCAAGTTTACTTGAGTATGCATAGGGCCAAATTCCTTTATCAAGAGGTCTTTTTTTACTCCTACCCTTTTTAGCTTTTGTTTTGTCTTTTTGTCAATTTCCTCTGTTTCTTCTGTTTGATTGTCTGTTGCTTGTATACTTATGTTTGTTTTTAAGCAATGACCCTTGGTCACGCTTTAATAAATCTACTACTACTACTACTACTACTACTATATGAGAGAGAGAGAGAGAGAGAGAGAGAAGGCTAAAAGCAAAAGGAGGTTGGAGAAGGGGAACCAGGACCAGTGGCTACCTCTCTTTGCCTGTTGCAGAGGGGACAGGCAACCCCATGGATCCAGCGAAGTTCAAGGATGCAGAGGAGGGACAGACCAAAGTCTGGGAGACCCCTTACGATCCAGACACGCAGAGAGAGACTTGCACGTGTTTGCTTCCAAAGTTTTCTCAGTTTCAGAGGGGGAGCCAGGACTGGTTATAAGTTTTGGGACAAAAGATTTGGGATCAGCTTAAGTATACTACAATAGGTGAGATGGGAAGATGTGAGAGAATTCCTGGGTGGGTTTAGGTCTGAGAAAAGGAACATCCCCACAGGGGCCCAGGGGCCAAGAATGCCAATAGGTGCAACGAGAAAGAGGTGCTAGTGGGTCTAGTTACACAAAAGGGAAGAGGCAAAGGGTAAACAAACTGGGGCCACGGAGACAAAGGACACATCAAGGCATAAACCGGGGGAGATTTCTAATCAGTCTGGGGATGGAAGAGAATCATGAGGAGAGTCTGGTGCTGGCGGGCAATTCCCACTGATCAGGTGTGGGGGTGCTAAAACATTGGGTTCTTCTAACTGTCCATGCCTTTGGAGTCATTGCTAATCTAGATTCCATTCACCAGTGATTTCTTTAAACAGGAAGGAGGCCTTATTATAACTGCCCCAATATTTACTCAGAGCCTCCTCCATCACCTTTTCCAAGGTCAGGTTGGCTTTTGCATGAAAGAACCTTTCCCTTAGGCGACCTTGTTGCTAACCATGGCTTTGCTCAGACTTTTCCGATGTCCAATAACTCATGTCCCTCATGTCCTTTCCGACCATGGGGGGGG
>QEPC01015313.1:2543237-2561750 GCA_003113815.1 Sphenodon punctatus | reverse complement strand
ATAGTGGAAACCCGGAGAACCTTGAGGAGGGCACCCCCAGCCAACCACAGGGGTTGCTCCAGGACCCGGAGGGTGAGGCGGTCCTGCAGATAGGCAGGAGCGAAGCCGTGTAGGGCTTTAAAGATCAGGTGGGGAGGCAATGTGAGGGAGTTCCACAACCGCGGTGCAGCCACAGAGAACGCCCTCCGTGAGGTTGATACCTGAGAAACCCGGAGAACCTTGAGGAGGGCGCACCCAGCTGACCGCAGGGGCCGATCCAGGACCCGGAGGATGAGGCGGTCCCTTTTCTAGTGTGATTTCCATCATGCAATGGAGGGCTCAAAAATCCATCTCTGCATTGCACAATGGAAATCACGCTAGAAACGGGCATACGAGCGGAGCATCCCAGAATTGCTCCTTCCAGGATCTTCGCTCCCAGAAGTTCCCCTCTGTCATGCTCATCTACAAGTGGCCTCAGTTCTCACAATATCACAAGATACTGTCCCAATTTTCCAACTTTCTGCTTTCCATTTATTTATTTTATTTATTTATTTAAAATTTATATCCCACTCCTCCTGCCCACAGGGCAGCCCGGGGTGGCGAACAACATTCAATAAAAAAATTTTTTTAATAAAAATACAATACAATGTGTACAATACAGTTTTCATTTGCCTTCACAGCTGTTGTTGGTCTGTAATTCTCCTCCGCCTGCTCTGCCATTGGGGAGTTAAGGACCGCAGTTTGTCTGGAACCTCACCTCAGACCTGGACACCTTGGGAGGCCCTTCCAGGAGTACAAAACTCCAGGTGACATAGCCCTGGGGGTCATTGGAATAAGGTGCTATATCAGCCCATTTCAGGTTTAGTAAATGACCCTCTGAGGATTACTGTTGAGGGACACACCTTAGAGACAGAAGTCAAGCATTTCTCATATCTCGATAGCTGTCTTTCTCAGAAGGTGCATATTGGTATTAAGATCCAGCACAGGATTCAGAGTGCAAGTGCTTCCTTTGGGAAATTGTTACAATGTGTCTTTAGTGATCATGACTTACAGAAGGATATTATTCCTACACTCCTTTACGGTTATGAGTCTTGGGTGATATACTGACATCACCTGTACGGAAAACCCCATCCCTATTAGATAAACAAAAAGGGATTTAAGCCATGGGCAAATTGTCCCACTGGTATTTTTGAGTTTTTCCATAAGGCAAAGGTAAGGTAACCCCTTATTATCCTGATGTAATACACGCAACCAAAATTTTAGCGATTCCAGCTTCTTCAGGCAAACAATAGAGAAAGAACCCATTTCCGCCCTTACAACCGACCCTGGCACTGCTTGGGGTACCCCTAACAGTTGCCTAAGAACTTTATTTTGGGCTATCTCTAACTCCATAACCTTGTCCCCAGGTATAATTTCCTGCCCATACAACACAACGGACCGTACCTTGATTTTATATATTTCCAGTACCTTGGACATAGGGACTGCTACAGTGGGTACTTTCAGACATGACGCTAACCACCCTTTAACCACCCTTGGTGGTTATTTATGCATGTTGCATGGCTGCATTGGTGCCCTATGCAGCCCTGCAACATGCATAAATAACCACCAAGGGTGGTTAAAGGGTGGTTAGCGTCATGTCTGAAAGTACCCAGAGTGCCTTGCTAGCGCTAAAATTGCTTTAGCAAGAGCTCTCACCTTTTCTACTATATATTTAGCATGCTCTTTCCACATTCCGTTTTTACTGAACTTAATCCCCAGATAACAGAAGGAGTCTACTTGCTCCAAGTTCTCCCCTTGAAGAGTCCATTCATATTTTTTGGTTTTTTTCCCCATCATCATTACTTTTGTTTTTGCAAGATTGATCTCCATTCCTTTATTGGCACAATACTTCCCACAAGCATCCATCAATGTTATTAGCCCCCTTCTGGTTTGCGACAATAACACGGTATCGTCAGCATACTAAAGGATGGGTACTAGATCTGTCTTGATTTTAGGTGTGCAATGCGTCTGGTTATCCAGAGTCTCACTCAGGTCACTCATATACAGATTAAATAACAAGGGGGCCAATATACACCCCTGACATACCCCCTTGTTTGTTCTTATTAGGTCTGTATAACTATTATCCAAGGGAACCCGGATCCTGGCCATATTGCCAGTATAGAGTTGTATAATTAAGGCCAGCAGATTTTTGTCCATATCCAATTGGAGTAGTTTATCCCAAAGCTTTTTTCCACGGCACGGAGTCAAAGACTTTTTAAAGATCTACAAAAGCCAGAAAAAGATGGGTACGACATACAAACACGTATTTGTGGATTAAGTGTGATAGAATAAAGCAGTTATCCATAACTGAACATCTGGCTCTGAATTCAAATTGCACCCTTGGAATTAGATCATACTTTCTAACCCAGGTATCCACTCGATTCAGGAGAATTTTTCCTTATAGTTTGCCCGAAGTTGGCAGCAGGCTAATTGGCCTATAACAGGCCGGGTCATTAAGATCTCCTTTTTTAAACAGGGGAATAATTATGCTAATGTCCCATTCTTTGGAGATTGCCTTTGTCAGATTTTTGGCTGAGAAAAGTTTTGCCAATATCAGAGTCCACCATTCAGAGAGAGACTTGAACACTTCTGGGTAAATAAAGTCATGCACAGGTGCTTTATTAGCCTTAAGACTTTTTATTGCTAAGCTGGTTTCTTCCTCTAATACCCTAACGGGGAACCACTCATATTCGTAAGACATATCATCTTCCGGGTCGCACAACTTGACTCCTTCATACTCATTATCATACTCTTTATCATACAGGAGCTGCTCAAAGAAACTGCTCCATTCATTTGCTCTTAGGGAAGACACTTTGTCAGTATAGCGGTTCCCCCCAAATGACCGTACTAGTGTCCAAAATAATCTAGAGTTGTTAGTTGCCGAAGCAACCTTATGTTTAGCACAAAACAAGCTCTCATGCTGCCTTTTTTTCTCTAATAATAGCTTCTTATAGGCAATTCGAACATTCACTAAACATTGTCTTGTTGCTTCTGTAGGGGCGTGGACTCATTCCTTATGTTTTCTACTTAACCTCCTCTTCAGGAGGCTACATTCCTTGGTGAACCATATATTAAGGTGTTTTTTTTCCCCCCTGCCTGTACTTTCTCTGGATAGTACTTCCCTTCCCAATCTATCAAGCACCACAAGGAGACTTTGCTGCATGTTAATTAAATCCTTTGTCTCCCTTCCTTCCTGGGCTTCCACTATCGCTGCTAGCTCACTTTCCCAAAGGAACTCCATTGTCTGAACTGCAAGTGTTGTACTCCATTGGACCCTAACCCTTTGTGGGGTCCCTTTTCCTATACTGGAGTCATCGCAAGTCGGGGAATCAACATTCTTTTTGAACTTTACAACCAAAGGCATATGATCGGATTCCGGCCTAAGTAAGATTGCAAAATCTTCGAAACTTCCATACTGGAATGGATGCACCAGCATATAGTCGATAATGCTTCTCCCGTTCAGGCTAATGAATGTAAATTGTCCCTCTATATCTTTTTGTCCTCGACCATTTAACAAAATGAGATCTACCATTTCCATCAACCAACTCATGCTGGTTGTAGTTGCCGAAGTTTTCCCATCACTTGAAGTACGCTCTGGTATATTAAATGCAGCGTACATTGAGGAATCACAATCCATATCTTCATTATTCCCTAGACGTGTATTAAAATCTCCCAATACAATAAGAGTCACATGGGCGTACACAGCTTCAGTCTGGTTTATGTAAAGTTCCAACTGTTCCCAAACCTGTTCATCATAATATTGAGAAATTGATGTGGGGTTATAAACATTAATTGCTAGAAGATTTTCATGGGGGCCCACTACACCAAGTACTGCTTGAAAATCTTTACTTGGTGTTCGGAGAAGATGAAAGTCCTGTACATACTTATCCCTTAACAGGATTGCCAGTCCTCCCGAGTTCCTACCTTTAATCTCATATTTGGTGCCCCCCTGCAAAAAGGCCTTATACCCTGGCAAGAACAAATTTGAAGTTTCATGCAGCCAGGTCTCTTGCAAAAATAATAGATCAAATACCGCTAACAAGGCTGTACAGTCCGGGTCCACGAATGGTATGCATATGTACAACTGGGAGCAATTGGCTACTATATAGATCTAATTGGCATTGTGGCCTCCTCCATGCAGTGGCTTGATTTGAGGAAAAGCATCTTGCTTATGAAAGTGAGAAAAGGCAGAGAGATATAAAAGATAGAGATGAACCCTAGTCAACAAGCCGTTCTTTACTCTGGTAATATCTGTAATCTTTGCAGATGGGTCTGTGGTTCTAGGATTGGACTTCTACGTCATCTTAGAATTCATAAATAAAGTGTGGCTGTGGTAGAGATTGCCCTTGTATCAAGGGATTGCCACCGAGAGTTCCTAATACAACTCTAGACAGAGGTATAGCCTTCTTTCCTTCAAGAGGTACGTGGATTGCAGTAGTTTCTGGAACTGTTCCATGTTAAGTGTTTTAATATTCTGTGATGATTTTAATCTGAATAGAACTGGGGAAGGGAGTTGCCTTTTAGAACTAAATACACCTATTTACTGAACACGTAGAGTAACCTGGAGGGATTTCTCTAGAATAGGGTATTTCTTGGCTTCCCACACATGAACGGAGCAGCCAACAATGTCGCCCTCAGGGCAACATCTAAATTATTCAATCTGTTATATCTCCAGACAGCATGGTGGAGACTGGCCATCTGCCAGCTTCATGCATAAACTGGTACAGGTTCAGTAGGTGCCTGGATATTTTGCAAGGAATACTACACATCTGAAAATACCTTTCTATGCCATAAATTATATTCTCAGTTATTGAGGTTTCTTATGGTCAGTCCAAAGGTAATCATGGGGTTCCATACATATCCACGTGGACTTTGCTGGACTGTGTCAGAGTCATATGCTTTCGGTTGTAGATGATGTTCATTCTAAATGGCCCAAAGTTTTCAAAATGACTTCTACTAAAGCCATCAAGACCATAGGACATCCCTGTACCTTATTTAGCCAGTTTGGACTACCATTATCAAGTTAGCCAGTTAGTAGACCAGAGTCACAATGGACCTCGTTTCTGTTCAGAATAATTTCAGAGTCTCTTTGCTTCAAATGGAATTCAGCACCTACATCCTCCTTCATATCATCCTGTGATTGGCAGACCATTTTCTACAAACAGGTAAGCATGCTCTACGAGCCAACCAGTCTATTTCGAGTTATTAACAAAAATGTGGATAACCTGTTACCTTTCTATAGGAACTCCTCACATCTTACCATGCAGGTGTCTCCTGCCACTGTTTCTTAAAGACGCCTTTGTGTACCTGCTTGGGCCAGCTACATCTTGACATTACCTCAGTTCTGAGGATGACTCAGAGGCTTATTAAGTTCAATAACTGTCCCACTGCCAGAGTCTGACATTTTCAAATTAAAAATGATATATCAGCTTAAACAGTCTCAAAAGATCAGCCCTCCTGGATCTGCAATAGGTTTCTGCCAGGAAGATACATACAGCTTGCCAGAGAGGCTTGGAGCCATTGGCACAGGAGGGGATGCAGTTGCACCTCTCCAGCTACCACCTAGTCCCTACCCCTTCCAAATCCTTCAGTAGAGGAGCAAGGCCCCGTTGGAAATTAGTGGGGATGAAGGGGCTTTCCTGTCTGTTTCCAAGCAGCATGATGTCAAATATTTGGAAAGGAGTGTGACCACGTTAGAACAGGGTGGGGTGAAGGGGTTTGCTTGTCCCCCCTGAATCTAATCTTGCCAAGGCTGGCTCATGACAACCTCCTCCTGTTCCTGAATCAAGTAGCAGTAGCCTCACTCTCACCGGTTTCCCAGGTGCTGTTCCTTGCTGTTGCCCCATATTCCAGCTCCACTGCAATTCTGCCTCCTCATTCCCTGTGTCTCTGATTCACTGCTGTGCCAGGCATGTAGGTGAGTCTGCAGGACCTACCTCACCATGCACCCAGGGCTGACAAAAGAAAGGCTGGCAAGTGTGGAATGTGGGTCAGGAGGGGTGAGGGAGCCAGGAACTGGAGACACAGGCAGGCAGGCAGATTATGGGAGCGCACAGAGCTCAACTGCAAGGAGGGAGGCTGATAGGACTGGCACATTTGACCCAAAAAGGGGAGGGCCACATCCCCTTTGAAGCAGATCCCATAGGCCTGGCCAGCCTCCCAGAGCATGTGCAGGCCCCAGAAATGAACCAGAACTGCATTCAGAACACTTCGAGTTCACTTCTGATTTGTTCCTATGACCTGCACATGCTCCAGAAGGCCAGCCCCACCTTAAAGCAGACCTCCAAAACCCACCCACCCACCCACGTTTAGCCCTTCTGTAACCCAGCCTGCCCCTGAGACACCTCCTCCACAGAAGATCACCCCTGCTGCCTCCCCGATTCTGCTGCCACCTGCTTTCCATTACACCCACTGCCAATGCCCCCCCCCTGCCCCCCCCCGCAACCAGGTAAGATTGGGGGTGGGGGCTGAATATGTACTTGTTCAGGTTTTGCCTTTGAACTCAATGCAAATTCCACATGTTTGTGGATACCCATTTTTGTCTCTAATTTGCACCCATTTAGTAATTTGGGCCCAAGGTGGGTCTGACCTTGATTGCATTGGGCCCGATGCAGCTGCTCTGAGTCCAGATGACCCTGCCCACCTCACTTTGCATGAAGCACTGTGACATCACAATATTTTATAATGGTTGGGGCTACATCAGAAAAGGGGCGAAGTAAGCTGTTCCATGTCCCTTTTCAATATGGCCACACCCCTATAAGGTTACCATACCTCCCCTTTAAAAGCGGACGCTTATGAAAAATACATGGTGCAGAGCTGCACTGGAACCAATGTAGCCCTGCACCATGGATTTTTCATGTGTCCTCTTTTAAAAGGGAGGTATGGTAACCCTGCCTGTGGAGCATTGAGGCATAGCAAAGTTCTATAGGGAGTGGGGCTTCCTGCAGCAGGGGAGCCAAGTCCAAGTTCAGGAAGTTTGGGCAAAGAGGGTACCCGGCACAGCACGGTTCAGTCATGATCAAGTTGCAGGCCTGTAGTGCTAAGGGCTAGCAGTGGTGTTCTCTGGACTGTTAAATGGATTGCTTGGTAGGCTTCCTATTTGATATGTGCTCTTTTTATTTCCACTGTGTATTTTCAAGTCAAATCCTTCACTTGACAAGGACATCCTGCCCCCTCAGTAAAGCAACTCCAACTCTCCCTTTCACCTCCCCCTCCCCACAACCCATTCCTTTTTTTGTTGCAGTGAAAAATGGCCTTTAGGTGGCTTCCAAAATCCTCACCTTCCTGCACCACAAGTTTTTTGCGCTGACTTGGTGGAGCAGAGTATTATTGAAAGATGGAGCTGAGATTGGCGCTGACCAAGAGATACAAATGAACTGACTCTCTTGCCTGAATCTTTCCAGGGGATGAGGAATTTTTCCCCTCCTCCCATAGGAATACAGCATATTCCTCGGCAGATTTGCCTACGGGCTGCCTGTCCTGCTTAGCCTTCATCACATTTCCCACACGCAGGGCATTCGGTATCCAGGCCAATCTGCCTTTGATGGTTTGGCTCCTCACACTCTGTGTCTATCTCACACATGTTCTGCTGGATACATGAATAGGCTCCTTGTTCGGGGAGAAGGCCTGTTCCATATCGCAGGCAGTCAGCCCTGTTTTTGATTTCACTGCCTTATTTACATTGACAAAATCCATCACATGCGGAGGGGGGTTGGGAACCCAGGCCTGGGGAAAGAAATTTAACAGGCTTTTTGTGTTCTAGTTCTTTGCTAACAAGTGTTGTGTTGTGCAGCTTTGGGGATTACTGCTTATGGAAAACATTTGTGTTCCAGTCTTGATTGTTTAGGAGAGTAGAAAGACAACTTCAGATGCAAACTCATTCAAATAGCAGTTCCCAAACTTCTCCTGTGTGACCATATTTTGGGACAAATATAATTCCATGACCTCACATAGCAAAAAAGACTAAAATTATATTACCTTGTATATATCAACTGAGATTGTGACCCCATCTGTAGATGGCACAGCCCCACTTAGAGTCCAGCCCCACTTTTTGGAAAGCTCTGCATTAGAAAGAGAGGGGTCACCTCTGTGACGAAGAGAGTGACATTGTAGGTCTGTGAGCAAGTGTTTTCATCTTCCATAGTATAGACTGCACCTTGTGAGTAATTGGCAGTCTCAAACCCAGTCCCCTGGGGAATCTAAGCATCTTCTAGCTGCTCTACTACTGGGAAGTCACTTACAGACCAAAGATCCCTTAATTTGTTGGCTTCTGGATGGCTGGCCTGGCACTGCCCTGCCATTGTCTGTCAGAGCTATATACCAAGGTGGCAAAGGAAGCAGGAAGTTGTTCAAATATCACGGCAACTACCTGTACCTGCCTACCTGTCTGTCTTGATCCCGAGTTGCTCTAGCCTCTTGTCTTGGATCCTTGTCTCCTGAGTCCTACCCATACTCCTTTTTGACTTAGACTTCCTGGCTCTTGACCCAGCTCTGGTATCTCAGCTCCTGGTCTTGTATGCCCATTCAGATTGAGTCTTTGCCTTGGATTCCCTGGCTTGACCCACCACCGTTCCTGACCAAGACATTGACTGTTCTTGCATTCTGACCTCCTGGGTCTGACCTCAGTTCAGCACCCATGTCTGGCTATGGCCTGAACCAGGCACCTAACATGACACATCCACTTATGCTAAACATATTTGCACACCAATGCTAAATTGGTAGGACGCTACTTTAATATTCCATGGTCTGTATGGCTAGGGTCCACTTTTTTATTACATGAGTAATTTGTCATGAATGGTGTCTTTATTTTAATATTTGTATAAACTGTTAAAGTAAAAATATAAATGAGTCACTTAAAGCAAGAGAGGAAGTAAGGTGCACACCAGATCACTGACTGCAGGTCTTCACATTAGACAAGGAGCTGAGAACCTTTTCCCTCCCAAGGGCTACTTTGAAAATCAGTACAAGCTCTGCATAGAAGCTGGAGGTGGGGTGCTTAAGGGGTGTACTCAGGAAGAGGCAAGTCCAGTTCATGGATCTGTGCCATGGATCTGTCCCCTTTTCTTGTGTGCATGCCCTCCTCTCTGCTCCCTTACCCTGAGCACCAGGTGGGTGTCCACGTGCTTGTTTATTAGGTGTACAGCCCTGTCAGACACGCAGCCCTCACTTGCGGCGGAATTTCAGAGCATGTTTAGCCCACCATGTGGGCAAATACAGGCTAATGCACGCTCACGTGTCTGCATCCCATCAATTAGGTTGCATGCAACCATGCATGCTTACAAATCCACCAGCACCACAGAGTCACAGGCAAAAAGCGTAGAGCATTTCACGGAGTGACCACTGCCTGCCCCTCTTTTCACTCTCACTGGCACGCACATAATCTCCACCTTAAAAGTCTAACAGGCACCAAATTCAAATGTGTTATCCCAGCTCATCCTGGTTTGCAGCATGTGCCCAATGCTCTCTCTTTTTCCAGGCTACTGCCTTCTTTGGAGTGACTTCCACAATCTTTCCATTGCCTTGCTCAGAACAACAGTCAGGCAGCAGCTTGGTCACGTGCAACCACACATGTCACACATGCCTGGGGCTGGCCCTGGGCAGCTATCAGCACCACTACCTCCAGTGTCCCATCTCAGGCACTCTCCACCAATCGACCATACCGCCAAAGGTACATTCCCTGGAGCGAGAAAGAGACCAGACTCTTCATCACTCTATGCGGGGAGCAGAAGGTACAATACCAACTGCTGAAGTGCTACAGGAACAAAGCAGTGTTCCATGAGATCTCTCTCCAGATGGCACAGCAGGGAAACACCAGGGACATGAACCAAGGACTTGAGGAGAAGCTATGAAGAGATCTGGGGCAACAACTTTGCCTCTGGCCACGGGAGGCAAACATCTGTATACCAGACACACTGGCCTGTGTGGGAAGCCCTTGGCCCAGAATAGGCACCCAGGATCTTCCAGAGGATACATTTCTCCACAGTACATACTCCAATCAAGAATACATGCACCCGTGGGTAACCACCTCCTACTTTGCTTTAAACACTCTGGGTGCAAACTTGGATCCATCAGTCAATGGCAAAACTCCCATTTACTTTAATGGAGAAGGACTGTGTGCTGTATTCATAGGAACCAAGGCAAAGTTAGAGTGAATCAAGTTTAATTATTTCTTCAAAATGTTTGGGGACAATCCTGCATCCATTAAAGTGCACAAGCAAGCCTACAGATCATTCCAGTTGCTTCTCACAATCCCATCTGCTATTGCAATCTGGAACTGTGCTTTGGAAAGTGACCTGAGTGACATGCATGGCTGTTGCCATCAAAATCCCCGCAGTATTCCATTTTCCTACTCCATCACCCAAGTGATATTCCCTGTGTTTCCCACAGGGCAATATAAATGACTGCAGTTACCATTCATTCCCTGCAAATGTCAACCATAAAGATTTTAGTTTCAACAGTAACTATTTTCAGGGACCACACTCTGCAACCCTGATTTGCTGTCTTAAGATACCATGTTAGCTGTGACAATTCCTAAACGGACAAGCATTTCCCAGACAGAAAAAGGGAAAGATTTAAAACAATGCCCAAAAGAGAAAGGGAAATTAAAAATTAAAGCCAGGAAGGAACTAAATTATTGGACCACAATCCACAAATCACTTGTTCTGAGGTAGGTCCATTGAAGCTGTTATGGACCACAGCTTTGGTCTCCCGGCTGATTATCCTTTTCTTTGATTAGTGCTGTCTTTAAAGCTCTGCCAATGAAACAAAAGCCAACAATTTAGAAAATCCAATAGAAATTCTATAGCAAATCCAACAACTGGATCATTGAAAAAATGATATTTCTCTAATTTTTCCAAAAAGGTAAGTCTCTCTCCTCTATGTTAACTCTCCTGCATGCTCTTTCTGTTTTTCCCTTAAATAAACTGTCAGCACAGTGTGGCTTTAAGCATTGGTTCAGTTGGCCCTCTGTGCCAACTCAAACTTTCAATTTTCTATTTAAAAACTTTCTAAGCATCTCTCTGCAAAGGTGTTTCCATCCAGGCTGTCAGAAGAGAGGAAGGAGGTGTGGAAAGCCTTTGGGGAAAGCTGGAATGAGTACCCCCAAAAATGGGTAACCCCATTGAATATACTCTACCGGAACAGAAAATCATGGTTTAGCCAATAACCAATATAATTTAAACTCCGTCAGATATCCATTTTGGTTATTCCGTGTGTGTGTGTGCGTTTTTCTTTTTTTTCAATTCTGGTTATTTTGGTATTTTGTTGGCATCATTTAGGCAACCTTGACACTATTGCAACTATTGCCAGAGTTACTGAACATGGCCAACCTCCCTGTCACACAGACCTGAACTGTCCCACTCATGCAGGGTATGCTGGCTGGCTGCACTGCAGAGAGTTGCTGCTAAGGTTGGGCGATGCTGCTGTTTCTCCTAGGAGGGAGGGTCTCATTATCCCTGCCATTTCCTAGGCACAGGTTTCTGGGTTGTTGTTTTTTAAGAAGTATTGAGCTGTAGCCCTTCTTGATCCCAGTTCCAGCCCCCTTGCTGAGCAAAATCTAATCCACAGGGCGTCATGTTTAAACGCGATTAAAGCAAACTGAAGTGGTGCCCTTTCTCATGCACCCTCTGCCCAGGAGGATATCTTCCGTGCTCCCCATTTGAGAGCCACAGCTCGGGAACAGACGGCCTCTGCGTGCTCTAGTTCAGGGGTGGGCAAATCTCCCAACCCCAAGAGCCAGGTGCCAAAATATGTAGAGCCAGAAAACACACATGTGCATGCATGTGCGCACAAACCTTTTCTGCTTTGTGATTGGTTGGTCGAGCCAGTGCTCTGTGGTCTTGACTGTTGAGGTTCTGAGCAGCAGCTGCAACTTAGCTGCCAAGACTCAGGTGCAATGAAGTAAAACACAGGACCATTGTGGCAATTTGCGGCCCACGACCAACCGTGGCTGAGAGCCACAGCTCCCCGTACCTGCCTGCTCAGCTCTTGTTCACATCCAGTACTCAACAGTCATAGGGTGAAAGCTTTCCCCCCTGAGATTTCTCAGTCCCAGGTGTATGAATGAGTGTGGAAGAAAATGTTCGCTCTCCTAATGCAAATTCTGCTTAAAATCTGAATTCATTAACCAGTGTCTGAAGCCTACCATGCAAATGGCACTTTGTACTTTGATAGTACTTTCTTGCACATATCATAAAATCCCCCCATGCATTTACTGTGTCTTGGAGCATATCTGTGAAATGGCCAGAGATATTGCCAAGTTAGCATCAATCCAGTATTTATCTGAACAAGGTACTAACAGATGCTGGAAATAATCTGCACTTTATTGAAGTTGCTGCACGCATTCACTGTATTGTGTACATCCTCACCAAATTGTAAATTTTACGATGTGCTGAAAGACAAGCAGACAGCAAGGAAACAGGTTTGCTCACTCGAAGAATGAGGTGTAGTAACTAGACATAGTTCAGTGCTTAATTTGTTTGTTTGTTTTTTTCTTTAAAAAGTACCAGGGCTCAAGCCTGCCCCCAAAGTCCCATCCCTTGTCCTGGAAGTATGGGGAGTACCCAGACGGGCTGGTGAAGCTCCCTGCCAGCCCTTGCCCATCTCCATCAGCCCCTTTCTCACTGCCTACTTCGCCATCCCTTGCTCAGGGCAGGTACTTGGGGCTGGCCTGGTACTGCTGCTCAGCTGTTTGACACCACCAATTAGCCCAACTGTCAGGAGAGAGAACAAGGCCATTTTCACATACGCCTAAAAGCATCCTTACAAAGCTGGGAGAGAACATGCGATTGCAAATCTCGCACATTTTAGTGTACCTACGAATGCACTAATCGGCATCATTTCTGCTTTTATGCACATTTACAATGATGATTGACAGGACTGGATTTTGCAGCTCTGTCAATTGTCATTATTTGTAAATGCACATAAAAGGCAAATTAATGCATTCACACGTACACAAAACGTGTGAGATTTACAATTGCAAGTTCACTCCTCCAAACCTGGAAGGACACTTTCAGGCATGTGTGAAAGCAGCCTAAGGCTGAGGCTGGTACTTCTGCATCCAGCTGGGTGTGGGGTCTTGCAGTCCAACAGCAGTGACAGGGTCTGCAACAAATACCAGGACTGAGCCCCAGTACAAATTAAGCCCTGACATATACTCTCTTTCACCCGTCTATTACATAGATAGCTCCCACGCATCCTTCCTAGGGCTGACTCAGATTGCCCTTTTCATAGCCATAGATATTCACATTTTTAAAACTGTTTCCAGAAATCCAACACCTTTCTGTTTTGGTGTAAGATCACCATATATGCAGATACTCAACGCAAAATGTATTTATTTATTTATTTATTTACATTTATTAGCCGCCCCCTCATGCCCATGGCATCTCGGGGCGGCTTACAACACACAAAAATAACAATGGTGTGCCATATTCCTGGCAGGGGGGTTTATAGGGTTCTTCGCTTTCAGCATGCTGGTCAGTTTCACTGTATCCTGGCATCCCAGCAACATGCCACCAATCTCTTAT
This sequence comes from Sphenodon punctatus, assembly GCA_003113815.1. Classification (NCBI taxonomy): domain Eukaryota; kingdom Metazoa; phylum Chordata; class Lepidosauria; order Sphenodontia; family Sphenodontidae; genus Sphenodon; species Sphenodon punctatus. The sequence continues at coordinate 2,548,209 of QEPC01015313.1, read as the reverse complement.
CCTGCACAGCCATTCTGCACAGATTGCTGAGTCCCTGGGCATGTGTGGCAGGATGCAGAGGCTTTTTCAGCAGCACCCACACAAGGCTGTTCCAAAACAGATCTCCAATGAAATGGGATTACAGTTGATCTCCAATTTGTCAGATCCATATTGGATTGGGTGATTCTGTCGGGGAATGGAACCCATCCTGATAATGTGTTTCGGCCCTTATTCTCCCTAGATTAGGAGTGGGGAACCTCAGGCCTGGGGGCCAAATGCAGCCCAAAGCTAGTTTTTGTTTGGCCTTTTTCTAGTTCCTGGATCTGGCCCCTGGATCCAATTCCTGTCCCCAAGCACTGAAAGACTGAGCTCAGGGTAAGGGAGCAGAAATAATGGCATACACACAAGGACAGAGGACAGATCCCTGATCTGGACCCTCCTCTTCCTAAGTGCACCCCTTAAGCACCCCTAAACCCAACTTTTATACAGACCTCAGAGCTTGTCCTAATTTTCAAAGTGGCCACTGAGAGGGGGAAGGTTCCTCCCTCCTGTCCTAGACTGTTGTAGCCTAGCTTTCTTTTCTGCGTCTTGTTATAGGCAGCCAGAAAGCATCTGTGCTGGACTGCTTTGACTTGGGGGCCCTCACTACAAAACAATACTCACACCCAGGTCTGCCCAGAGGTTTCTGGAGGCCTGGGACAGAATGCCATATGGAACCCCTTTATTCCACTATCAAACCTACATCCTGATTTTATTTCAAAGGGTTCCCCTTTTATCACGTGAGATTCAAGGCAAATTCCCTCCCCCCTACCCTTGCCCTCAGGAATTTTTCTGAGTGTAATAAACCACCAAGGTCCCATCCAGCAAAATACTTAATCAGATGCTTAACTGTAAGTGCCATTCAGACTACTCCTGTGCTTAAGCACTTTGCTGGATCAGGCTCTAAGTCTGTTGCTAAGCTCCAATCCTGAGCCAAAAGTGCCAGTGTCGATGGAGCCGAGCCTTGTTTTATCTTTATCCACCCAAGGGAAGGCTTGATTCCTTCTTGAAACTGCCGAGTTTACCTCTTTCCAGACTGCCAAAGCAGAGGGCGGAGGAGTCCCATTAAAAAAAAATCTTGCATTTTTTAAGGATCCCCTTAAGATTTTGCATGCATGTTGGGTCTCCACATGACAGCCATCAAATGGATGCAAATTCTAATTCAGCTGTTGCTGCTGACAAAAATAACAAGAGGGTTTTTGCAGCTTCTGGTTCCCGCTGCCCTGGTTCTGATTAGCCTTTCATGGCTTCTGCGATTCCTCTGTGCATCGCTAAAACCAGCCTAGAAGTGTTTACATCTCCCTCTCCAGATGCCAAGATTTGCCTTTGAGATTTTGCAAGTCAGGGCAAGGAGCCAAGGCCATCAAATGGGCATCAAATGTAATGCTTTCTATATAAATATATACATTGGAGGCTATTACTAGCTTCTACAGCAGCATTGAGAAAAGCCTAGGCCTGCCTAGTGCCTGCCCTACGGACCGAGATGAAAGGTTTATCTCCTCAACATATACACCACCAGGGTTGCAGGAACCATAGCCATAGGCTGATGGCTGCAGCTCTAAGTGTTATCTGATGGTATTACAATATAGCAGAGATGAAATGAATATGTGTGGTGTGAACACCATATCCAACAAATTGGTCCACATTGGGTGAAAACAGACATGACGCTACCCACCCTTTAACCACCCTTGGTGGTTATTTATGCATGTTGCAGGGCTGTATTGGTGCCCTATGCAGCCCTGCAACATGCATAAATGACCACCAAGGGTGGTTAAAGGGTGGCAAGCATCATGTCTGTTTTCACCCTTTGGTTCAGGTTCCAACAAAGCAGGTATGAACTGATAATCATTTCCACTTTGTGTGCATTTTGTTTATTCCAGTTTTAGAGGCATGGTGGCTGAGTGCTTGAGGCATTCGACTACATTCCTAAAGGTTATGGATTCAAATCTTCCTTAGTCTTACACTGGATGGCCATCTCCAGCCCAACTATGAATGGGTACCTGGTCCATTGGGTTGGGGAGTTGGATGGGGCACTAGTCACATTGCTCTTTTGAGCACTGTAGGAACCAGTAATTTAACCACACCAGCTTGATGGGCTACATGGCACAGGATGGATTTTGACTTTTTGACTTATTCCAGTTGTTACTTTGTTTATTTTGGTGTGTTGAGGTGTTTTCAGACGCGTACCAAAACAAACCCATTCATCCCCTGCCGGGGTGACCCCGTCACGCCATATCAGACGTGCCGGGGGATTCCAGCGGGGAATCTGGGAGGGGGCGGGGCCGTGTGACGCAACTTGCGGCCGCACGGCCCCATCCTCTCCACACTCCCCGCCACCCACCCTCTGGGGAGACGGGCGGGCGGCGGGGCCAATGCGGCCGCAGCGGCCGGCCAAATTCGCCACGGCCCGGGATCCCGCCGGTGATCCAGGGCCATGGCGCCCGGCCAGACGTTATTTTTTTTGTTGTCCCCGCTGGGGGTCTCTTTGACCACGCTTCCTGGGACATTCCCCTGGCTAGCCCGGGAAGCGTGGTTCAAATTGACCCCATGCGGGTATTGACTGTGGCGAACATCTGGCGGCCGCCAAACAGACATTCGAGACACAGTGACCACAGGTGGGTATTCACCGTGGTTCACTGTGATCTCGTAACGTCTGAAAATACCCTTGGTTACTTCTGTTACTTGTTTTGACACGATTAGCGCTATTGTGCATGTGCAATAGCAGAAATATAACAACAAAAATGACCAACCCAAATTACCAAAATAAACAAAGTATTCAAACCAGAATACCTGAATTATTGGATATGCAAATATGCATTTTAGAGCCAAAATGAGTATGGAATTACATATTCTCAAATATTATTCTCAGTTGTGAATGCATAGCAAGAGATTCATTGAATATTCACGGACCAAAGTGAATATTTGCAGGTCAAAGTGAATATTCTCATATTTGTTTGTGTCTGCTAGTTTAACCTCGTATATACCACCTAGTATATACCATACACAAAGCAGCAACACTCACTTTGCTGTGAATGCCTTTCCTTATTGTCTGTCAGGAATTTGAAGGCTTAAGAAAGCAAAATCTGTATTTTAACCTAATGCCTTTGGTATTTGACATGTTTCACTGAAAATGTGTAACAATATGACCATTTTGCTTCCTACCCACTGCCCCTATATTTTCACACTGCTGGAGATCAGCTTCTCTGTGTTCACAGTACATTTAAAGAGCTGGGGTAACTAGGATGTGCACATTTATATCTACTTTGCCAGAGACCTTTGCTGTATGGCAAACCAAGTACATGGTGACTTTGTTCTCACCATGGCAGCAGTGGGAGGCTTAAGGCCTTTTAGGTTTTGCTTCTTTAGAGGGAAGGCTTTTGGTCTTTCCTCCTGGTGATTAAAAACAGATCGGCATATAACTGTATGAAAGTGAAACCAGCAAGGCACAACAAAAAACAGGGTGAATACATAGTGAACACTGCTCTGTATCCTCTTCTCACAAACAATTTCAAATAAGCTGGAATTGTCAAATTTGGGATTCTCAGCAAATATTTGTTTCAGCAATATTCCATTTCAGTTGCTAATATTGTTTGGATATTCATCGAGCTATCTGAAATTGTGAATATTCATGAATATGAAATCCACTCTTCATTTCAACTCTATAGTATGAGTATTCATTTTTAAAAACTACATTCCTAGCACTCAGTGGCAAATTCAACCAGTGTATAGAGCAGGGGTGGGGAACCTTTTCTGTCCTGGGGACCACACTGAATATTAGTACAAGTTCTGAGGGCCACATAGATGTTGGGGGCAGGGTGCTTAACAAGTGTATTCAAAAAAAGGAGGGTCCAGATCATGGATCTGGGCCATGAATCTATCCCCTACCCTTATGTGCAGACCCTCCTCTCTGCTCCATTAGCTGGAGCTTAGTTTTTCAGTGCTTGGGGGCAGAGACTGGATCCAGAAGCCAGATCCAGGCACTGGAAAGAGGCCACATAAAAACTTGCTGAGGGCCACATTTGGACTCTGGGCCTGAGGTTCCCCACCCCTGGTCTAGAGGATTCAGCAGTTAGTGCCTGAGTCTGCAGACAGCCTGCAGCAGACAGAGGGCCAGTAACAATTAGGGGTGGGAGTTTGGATGAAAATACTGATTCTGTTCTAACCCGAACTGGACCAGAATTTGTTCAGATTTAGGTTTGTATTGCTTGGATTCAGTTCATATCTGAGCAATGAGGGCCTAAATCCATGTCTGCATCCTGCTCTGCCTCCCCCATCACCTGGTCCAGCGTACCCCACTCCTGCCCCAAGGGAACGCTGTGGTGGGCAATGGGCTGGGCAGAGGTCTGGGGGCGGCAGAGCTGCAGCAGAGTGGCCAGTTAGGGATCCTGGGGCCAGGTAGGAGTGGGGAGAAGGGGGGGAGTTGCTTTACTTACTTTTCCTGCAGGGCTCTGGAGTCCAAACCAGTGGCCCAGCAGTGCGGCCTGACGCAGCCTTCTCAAGCCACACTGGGAAGAAAGTAATAGAAAAGAAATGTGCATATGCAAAAATGGCCACCTTGGCCATTATACTCTGCCAACAGTAGTATCTGGGTGCAGGGTCAACAGTCATGTCAGGATCAGGGTCAGGGCACTGGGAGGCAAGAACTATGGCAGGAGATCCAGAGGGTGGCTGGGAGTTGAAGCAAGAATAACAGGGCTGGGTCCAGGGAAAGAGGATCAAGTACCAAAGCTGAAGTGTGATCCAGAGTCAAGATCTAGCCAGTAGTAAGAAAGCCTACAAGGAAAGGTAGGACCAAGGGAACGTGTGGTGATACTGCAGAACTAGACACTGCCCCAGAACCCTGAGGATGCCAAGGCCATCCCCACGCCACTCCCAGCACCCCACACTCTGCCATGACGGGCAGCCATGATGGCTAGGGATGGGCGAATGCGGTTCGGAAGTTCGGACCGAACTC
>QEPC01015313.1:2514377-2537044 GCA_003113815.1 Sphenodon punctatus | reverse complement strand
CCCCCCCTCCTCCCAGAACCCCCGTTCCTGACTACCCCCTCCCAGACTACTCCTCCCCCGAAACCCCTTGCAGGCTCCCCCCCCCTCAGGCTAACCCCTCCCCTTCAAAGGCTTCTCAGAGTGATGTGGGTGTGTTATCCCCAATGTTTTTATGTGCAAACTTGTGCAACAGTTTTTCAGGGTAACTTGGGTGTATTACCCCAGTGTCCTTATGTGCACTGTTGTTCAAAGGTTTCTCACAGTGATGCAAGTGTGTTACCCCCAATGTTCTTATGTGCAAACTTGTTCAAAGGGTTGTCAGGGTAACTTGTGTGTTACCCCCAGTGTTCTTATGTGCACTGTTAAAAAGTTTCTCAGAGTGATGTGGGTGTGTTCCCTCCCCAATACTATGTGCAAACTTGTTCAAAGGGTTTACAGGGTGACCTGGGTGTGTTATGCCCAATGTTCTTATGTGCAATGTTGTTCAAAGGTTTCTGAGGTTGACTTTGGTAATATTCCCCATAAAAAAGGAAACAAAAACCAAAAGACAAATAGAAAAATGAAAGTTGGTTGAAATGGTAAAGTATCACTAGTAGTTATTACCAGCTTGATGAGACACTTAAAACATCAGTTTCTCGTCACAGTGAACCTGGGCTCTATATTTTTTTTACACTGCTAGGGAGAAATGGGACTAGTGGGAGAAAGACATCAGATGGGACCTTAGTAAGAGGGCTCTCTATTCCCCAGTGGCAGGGCTTCAAGCTGCAGCAAGGAGTTCACAGGGTTAACTAATGTAATCTCCCTCCAATGTTAACTCTAGGAACCCCTTGCTGCTGCTGGGTTAAGCCACACCACTGGCTTAACTGCTTGGTTGGCTCCACCTACTGTTAGGTTGGCTCCACCTACCATTGGCCCCACCTACCATTGGGTTGGCTCTGCCCATTTCTTGCCCCACCCTCTGCCCCACACATTTGCATACATTAGTATAAAATTCACATATGTACATTTTATGCAAATGATTGTCCTCTTTTCTGCCACTGCGACAGTGGCCACCCTGGGGGAGGGGGGGCATGGATTGTGTGGATTTCATTGAGCGCCTCCCTACCTTTTTCCTGACAATTCGAGCACTGCATATAAGCAATAAAGACATTGTACAGTCTCACATATTCTGCTCCTTTCCAACACAGGTTTCATGCACCTACACTTTGCCTTGGTCTTTCAACCCCATTCCACTTCCTCTGCAGGCTGGGAATATTGAAGCTTGCTGGCCCCCCTCATCCCCTTCTTTCCCTATATCCTTCATTTGGAGGGGGGGATGGGACAGCTGTGTACTGGCTCCCAGCTCTCCACTTTTACCCACTAGCCCCCACTACCATCTCATAGGAGCCTAAAGTCTTGATTCCAAACCCCCTGGTTCTCACTCTCCCCCCCCCCCCCATTCTAACACACTAGGTCCCAACCCTGTAACAGAGAACCCAGGAGTCTTGACTCTCAGCCCACACCCACTAACCCACTAGCCCCTGCTCCCCTCACAGAGAACCCAAGAGTCCTGGGAAATACAATGAACTGTATCTCAGATAGGGAGCTGGAGTAAGGGCATGGAATTACAAAAAGAAACAGGAGAGGAGGTGGAACAACAGGAAGGGAGGCAATAGGGAGTGGAATGACAGGGAGGCAGCTATGGGAACTGGGTAGAATGAAAGGAGTGTTCCTCATGGTATCCTTTCAATCTCCTGAATCACTTATTTCACTTGAACCTTGTCATTCTACCAGTTATGGCATTCCTTCTGTCATTCCACTCCATCCCTTGCTGCTGTACATAGTCCCTGTTGTCATTCCACTCACTCTGCCTGGTGCCTTCCTCATTATTCCACACCCTCTTTCCCCACACTCCCACAGATGCAGCTCTGTTATATTCTTTCACAGCCACTTAATTGCAAATGATAATAAAATTGATTTCCAAATTGCCATTTCTGTTGTCTCCATTCCTTCCAATTGGTTTTCCATGTTGTTAATTTCACTATGTATGTGGGGTCAGGCAGCATGTCTTGTCTTGCAGAAGGTGTAGGTAGGCTTAGGGAAATCAGCTCAATGTCCAGCTCATATAAAACCACAGTACTACAAGCAATCAAGTGGCTCACTGACCCTCAGTTCTAAACACAGTCCTGTGCTCCAAGCACTATGGTGAGCTTTATGGTTCTGACCTCCAAGCTTCCCCTTGAGCCAGACCTTCTCTCCACCAAGAGGTATAGAACACGTTGCCTGCATTAGGCTTTATGCTGCCAGTCTCTGATAAGTCCTTCCTCCAGGGCACCAAGAATAGGAAACATCCCACCAGCAAACTGCAGCACAGTCTGTTTCCCTAATGCTTTTTTCTGGGATCGCTGCTCTCTTTTTGAGCTGGATGTTTCTCCACGTCCCAGCAGTGCTCCTTCCAAGCTAAGTTCAGTCCCTCCAGACTGACAGAGTCCTAGGTTAGGTCCTATCTTCTCAGCAGTAACCTCCAGACTGCCCTCTCAACCCTTTTTATCCCAGCTGAGTTCCTTTGCACAGCTGGACTAATCAGACTTACTTCAGGCTAGGTTTTTTGTTTTCTTAAAGAGCCCGCAGCCCCTATTTTAGGTTTCCCTATTACAGTATGTAACTTTAAATTCTTATTAAACATGCTACAGGGAACAGCCTTAGCCTAGAATGCTGCTTGTTCCTACTCCCACAGCCCACTCCCTACCCCCAAAACATTAAGCACCAGGTTTCACTGGACCTCTACCCTAGCTTCATATCCTCTGAGAAATGTGAGCTAGCGATTTGGTCCCCAGACTCTCCTTCTTCAGCCTCCCCCAGCTTAGCTAGTGCTCCTCTTTAGATAGGGTTTTAGCCCGGCCCAGGTGGCTGATGAGCCAATAAGGCAGTCTGCTTCACCTCTAGTTATCTGGGGTTAACTCTTTCCTCCCTAGGGACAGGCAAACCCCACCACACAGAATGTTAGACACTACAATCGCTGCACTGGACTATTGGGTCTGGGAGAACCCAGGCCACACTGTACAGAACACCCTTCACTCTATGGTTGCAGTCCTGACTCCATTGAAGTCAGTGGTAAAACGCCTATTGATTCCAATGGAGTCAGGATTGTGCCTTGGGTGTGGAAGAGAAGCATGTCACAAACTGAAACCAGGGGAGTGCTGAAAGGAAGGGGGAGGGATCGTGGAATCAGATTCACAGAATGTAAAGTTGGGAGGGAACTCATGATCTAGGGCTGAAACTTGATCTAGTTTTTCCTCTCTATTCTTGCTGAGAATCAAGCTTCTCAAGGAGAATCAAGAAAAAAAAAAGCTAAGAAAAGTTCTGGTTTGTGAGACTCTCTTGACAAGTTTTTCCCCCTCAATTTTACTTACTGGAGCCATGTGTGCCACCTCCCACGTCTGTCTGTCTGTCTGTCTGTTTTCTCTTCTCCTGTCTCTGCCACCCGTGTCTGTCTCTCCATGAGCACCCATGGCCCACCAACTGGATGAGGGGGGGACAAAGAAGAACTGTGCATGTGCAAAATGGCCACTGGGGGCCATTCTGCACATGTACAAACAGTCCAGTGACCATTTTGTGCATGCACGGGGTTCTTTAAAGTGAGATTCTTTTGAGAATCTCGAACCGTTAGCAAGATTCACATGACAATAAAATTGATTCTTATTCAGCCCTAAATATGGTCCAATTCCTTGCCCTGAGGCAGGACTCCCCTACCTAAAGCATCCCTGGCTGATGTCTGCTATGGGAGAACAGTGCACAGAGCCAAGGAGAGCACTGAGTGCAGAACTGTACTGTCGTCTCCCAAAGGAAACATTTGAGAATGCTGCGCTTACTCTTAGCTGACCTTCCCATCCAATTCATGGCTCGGCTGCTGCACAGTGCACCGAATGTGTTGCTTCTCTTCCATTAAGCCCCCTAACATCTCAGTACACAGGGGGGAGTTTCCAGCACTGAGTTAACAATAATGGCAGCTTTGCAGCCAATTCCACAAGCACCGTACAGGAAATAAATTTCCTCTGTGCCTCTGTTAATACAAGTGGTGTTTTTCCCTGTCATTCTTAACACAATTGCTTTAGGCTTCACCAGTGTCTCATAGCTCAGGGACTCCAAGCAACTTGTGAAAATAACTGGGGAAGACTCAGCAGTATCTACCATTGTTATTGGCAATGTATGATCCTGAGCAGATCAGAGATTATTATTATTATTATTTATTATTATAAGCATTTATATAGCGCCAGCGATGTACCTGGCGCTTTACAAAAAACCAAGATAGACATGGTCCCTGCCCAAGAGCTCACAATCTAAAGAGAGGGGGAGGGGAGACAGGGAAGGGGGAACAGAGGGTGAGACAAGGGATGTGACATTCATGAGGATGCGAGAGCTCAGGTACACGTTCCTGGCTTGGTTACAGTAAATTGGTAGTTTACAGATAACAGGTGAGGAATAATCCTGGGTGGGGATGATTAGCAGGAGTTAGGAAGGGCAGAGCTGAAGACATGGGTTTTGAGGAGGGACTTGAAGGTGTGGAGGGTGGGGGCAAGGCGGACGAGGGCAGGGAGGGAGTTCCAGGTGTGCGGGGCAGTGAGAGAGAAGGGACGAAGGCGGTTGGGGGAGCAGGGGAGGCATGCAAGGGTGAAGGGGGGGAAAGAAAAGGAGCGGAGTGCTCTAACAGGGGTTCGGAGGGAGATCAGGGCAGAGAGGTAGGGGGAGCGAGGTTGTGAAGGGCTTTGTAAGTGCAGACAAGGAGCTTGTACAGAATACACTCAGGAAGAGACTGTGGGACAGCAATTGAAAGAGGTAGGGGCACGATAGGTTCTCCTCAATCTTTCCTTTTGAGGGCAGAGGTTTGACATGGCACAGGTACATCCTTGAGGTGAATGCCTGGCTACACAGGTGGTGCCATTGGGAGAGTGTTAAATATTACACATAGGAAAGAAAAACCAAATGCACAAGTACAACACTGCTGAGAAGGAACTGGAAGATGAGTTAATAATGTAATGCTATTGCAAAAAACCACTAAAACCATTTTTGGTTGTATAAATAAACTAGAAGCAACAAATCAAAGATACTGGAAGCAGTAGTAGCCTTATACTCTGCACTGATCAGATCTCTCTTGGAGTACCATGTTCAGCTTTGGGCTTCCCATTTCAAGAAGGAGGCATAAGGTGCCCGGACTTGAACTGGCACTGACAACAAATGAACAAGAATGGGAGGGAAAGGGACTAGTCCAACTTATTCACAAAACATAGAGAATATTAAATTAAAAAACTACAGCAGCTGATTGAACAAAATAAACAAAGTACTGCTATTTTAAAAATGCACAATGTGCATGTACAGATTGATCCCATATATTATGAACAAACTTCCTCTATTTTATTAAAATGTGCAACTCAAATACAGTTGAACCCAAATGCGTTTTGGGGGATGAACCCCCTTCTTCAGTAGGAACTTATCTTTAGAAACACTGATATGTTTGCTGTAGAGAGAATACTGCAGAATGAATATATTAGTACCCAGAATCAGTGTTAGAATATTCCTTCTTTAGATGGTGATATTTTTATAAATGAATTCTTAGCTACCTTATGTATGACATGAGAAACTGGAATATTCAATGTTCCATCTACAAGGGAAACGGATACATATTTTGTTCAAACCAGCAAAGGGCAATAGCCTTGCAATACTAATCCCTCCACATACACTATTTCAAAAACATCTTTTATCTTGAATTTACCTCTCCTTTGCTTCCCCTCTGCATGGGATAAATTCACCAGAATAAATGCCTGTATTGGGTCTGTCTGCTTCCCAATATACTTTCTTTATAGGTGCTGTTTAGGGATGTGCGAACAGAACGGGGTTTGGATGTTCGGCCCTTTGGCTACACCAGGCGGTGGGTCCATGAGTGCGCCGGTGCATGGGTGGGGCATGCACACGGCCGTACACGCATCCCCACTCACCCCCCCCCACTCATCCACACCCACTACATCTCTATAACTAAGCTAACTCCTACAACTATCTATCTATCTAATAATATATATATATACACACAGGGATGGAGAGGGGAGACACAGACAGCTCACAAAAAACAACACAGGGAGGGGTACAAAACTGAAATGAAACCTAAATCAGTCTAATCCAGAATCCTACTCTAAATAGATCCAAAAACAGGGGAAGGCAATCAGGGATGGAATATATACAGGGAGGAGGGAAGGATTCAATGGAGGGTAGGGAGAAAGAACACGGGGAGGGGTAAAAAATAAAAATAACACCTAATCTAAATAAATGAAACTATGGAGGTAAATGTGTGGGAATGGGTGAAATAGGAGGAGGATCGCAATGGATTAGGAACACAAACTGCTGGGAGAGGGAGACTTCTGAAAACGTCTGCTGACAAGATCAGTGGCTAGCTCAGCAGGAATTGGAAGGGGAGAGGGCAATGACTTTTGTTACTTGCTGCTCCCGCCTTACCACGAGCCCAATTGGCTCTGTGCAGCCTAGCCCCATGCCAATCGCAGACCGCGAAGCCAGTGGGTGGAGGAAAAGGGGGATAGTGATTGGGTGGGCAGGCTGACTGCTAGGCCAAGCCTCTCCACCCCTGGCACCAGGAAGTCTGCTCCTCAGCTGCCCCACCCCCCTTTCCCTGGGCCTTCCAGCCCTGTTTTTCCTGCCTGAACGCGTCTGAACTCAGCCAAACGCAGCCAAACTGTTTGGGGCTTCGGGCATTTGGTTTGGCCATCTGAACGGGCTGCGTTCGGGCCAAACACTGAACGCCCAAACCGCATTCGCACATCACTAGTGCTGTTCCCAATTGGAATACACTATACACCTGAGTAGTTGGCTCCATTGCAATTCATGTTAATTGGCAGACTTTCTGCATCAAATGACCAGCTCTAATTCTCACACATTCTTGCAGCATGGAGCAACTCCATTACATGTCTTCAGATATTCAAATAGATCCTCTCATTGTGCACAAAATGTTCAACAACTCTTCATATCATCTTTCTCAAGAAAGCATGCAGACAGCTCGTTGGAGATTTGAGTTGGTCTCCAGAATCTGCTGCTTGATCTCATTGCAATCATCTGTTGCTCCTCTGTCTGCAGTTCTTGTTAGGGTGCTGGTATAAATCAAGGATCCTGAAGATCATCTGTTACTCCTCTATTGAGGAAACATGTATGCAATTCTTATTGGAATAATAATGTGAATCAAATACATTCTTCTAAGCACAAGCATTTTCAGTACTTGACACTAATTACAAGAACTCATGACCAATACAAAGTCCATTTTAAACAATCCTTTAACAAGAATTTTATCTGCCTAAAGAGAACAAAAACACCATGGCTAGTGACAATAACTTAATGATTTACAAGAAGACACACCAATGGTTAGTCTCATTGAGTCCATGTGGTATTAAAGTGCCCAATCTATATCTCCAATATGTTTCTCTTTCCTGCAGCAATTGCTGCTTATTATTCCCCGGGGGTACTACCTCAATGCACAGGAATTTAAGGTCTCTACTCGAATGGCTCTTTTGAATGAGATGTGACACCAAAGGTTCCTTAACTACCTGCCGTCTGATGTTACTGCAGTGCTGTCTTTACAGCCCTGATGGTACACCCAACATAGACCTGATGGTACACCCAAAATAGATCAAGTCACAAGGACTTGAACTGGCACTCTTGGGGCAGTGGCTGGCTCTTCAGCACCACTTATTTTGGCCAGGGCCTAGAGTTGCGCTGAAAGCTTTCCTAGTGCCAGTCAGGCCACACCCCAGCATTGCTCCACAGCCCCAGCTTCCTGCTTAGCTACCTGCCATATAAAAGGCACTGACTGGGTTCTCCTCAACCTTTCTTTTTGAGGGCAAAGGTTTGGCCAGAGACAGGTACATCCTTGAGGTGAATGCCTGGCTACACAGGTGGTGCCACAGGAAGCTGGGTGGATCATCTGTCTGACTCTTTCCTGTCTCCTTGGGACCTGCTGTGCATTTGGTGAGTGATTGGGTCCACATTCCTCTCCTGTGTCTGGTCTGTTTGCCCTTCCCGCTGGACTGGTTTCGCTCTGAACCCTGTTTTGGGCCTGCCCTGTTTGTATGCCTGAACCTGTTCCTGTTTGTCCTATCCTACCTTCCATCCAGTCGTTCTGCTTGCATGCCTGCCTGCCTGCCTGCCTGCCTTGGTCCTGCTGACCTGCCAGATCCATTTCTTGTCCCATATTTGCCTGCCCTGGTTTCCCTTTTGGTCTGCATCAGCCTGCCCTGAATTCCTTTAGAGCTGAAATGGGTGTTAAATACAGTACCCACAGGTAATGTGCACATTTTTGGGCACCACATCAGGTACACAATGGGTTATCCAAGTACCAGTCTGGTACCCGGAAACATGGAAAGTCGGGTACTCCCAATACCAATTTTTTTATTTACCAATTCCTAAGTGGTATATTGGGATACCAATTGGTATGTCAAGTTGGAAAAAATTGTCATGAAAATTTTTAAAAAGTTAACAAGTAGTTTCCTATGCCCAGAAGTTGACTTTCTGGGACCAGAAAGTTGATTTTCTTGGACAGAAAACCCATAAATAAGTGTTTTTAAAAGAATTTTTTTTTAAAAAAAAAGTAAAGAAAAATTGGAACCATAAGTAGTTTTTCAGGACCATACATTGCCGAAAAAATTGTCAGAACTTGAAAACCCAATAAATCAATGTTGGGAGTCAGTATATCGACAAAAATGTCAAACTGGTACCAGAAGTTGACATCCCAGCACCGGAAGTTGACAGTTTGAGACATTGAGTGGTTTCAGACATGATGCTAACCACATTTGAACATTTTTTAATGCATGTTGCATAGGGCACCAATACAGCCCTGCAACATGCATAAAAAATGTTCAAGTGTGGTTAGTGTCATGTCTGAAAACACCCATAGGGTACCGCATGATACCCAATCATTAACGGGTCGATTCGGGTACTGGAAATTCAATGAGTTGTCCATTTTTGTGGGTACCCTCTTTCAGCTCTAACCCTGTTCCANCTGCTGACAAGATCAGTGGCTAGCTCAGCAGGAATTGGAAGGGGAGAGGGCAATGACTTTTGTTACTTGCTGCTCCCGCCTTACCACGAGCCCAATTGGCTCTGTGCAGCCTAGCCCCATGCCAATCGCAGACCGCGAAGCCAGTGGGTGGAGGAAAAGGGGGATAGTGATTGGGTGGGCAGGCTGACTGCTAGGCCAAGCCTCTCCACCCCTGGCACAAGGAAGTCTGCTCCTCAGCTGCCCCACCCCCCTTTCCCTGGGCCTTCCAGCCCTGTTTTTCCTGCCTGAACGCGTCTGAACTCAGCCAAACGCAGCCAAACTGTTTGGGGCTTCGGGCATTTGGTTTGGCCATCTGAACGGGCTGCGTTCGGGCCAAACACTGAACGCCCAAACCGCATTCGCACATCACTAGTGCTGTTCCCAATTGGAATACACTATACACCTGAGTAGTTGGCTCCATTGCAATTCATGTTAATTGGCAGACTTTCTGCATCAAATGACCAGCTCTAATTCTCACACATTCTTGCAGCATGGAGCAACTCCATTACATGTCTTCAGATATTCAAATAGATCCTCTCATTGTGCACAAAATGTTCAACAACTCTTCATATCATCTTTCTCAAGAAAGCATGCAGACAGCTCGTTGGAGATTTGAGTTGGTCTCCAGAATCTGCTGCTTGATCTCATTGCAATCATCTGTTGCTCCTCTGTCTGCAGTTCTTGTTAGGGTGCTGGTATAAATCAAGGATCCTGAAGATCATCTGTTACTCCTCTATTGAGGAAACATGTATGCAATTCTTATTGGAATAATAATGTGAATCAAATACATTCTTCTAAGCACAAGCATTTTCAGTACTTGACACTAATTACAAGAACTCATGACCAATACAAAGTCCATTTTAAACAATCCTTTAACAAGAATTTTATCTGCCTAAAGAGAACAAAAACACCATGGCATTGGCTAGTGACAATAACTTAATGATTTACAAGAAGACACACCAATGGTTAGTCTCATTGAGTCCATGTGGTATTAAAGTGCCCAATCTATATATCCAATATGTTTCTCTTTCCTGCAGCAATTGCTGCTTATTATTCCCCGGGGGTACTACCTCAATGCACAGGAATTTAAGGTCTCTACTCGAATGGCTCTTTTGAATGAGATGTGACACCAAAGGTTCCTTAACTACCTGCCGTCTGATGTTACTGCAGTGCTGTCTTTACAGCCCTGATGGTACACCCAACATAGACCTGATGGTACACCCAAAATAGATCAAGTCACAAGGACTTGAACTGGCACTCTTGGGGCAGTGGCTGGCTCTTCAGCACCACTTATTTTGGCCAGGGCCTAGAGTTGCGCTGAAAGCTTTCCTAGTGCCAGTCAGGCCACACCCCAGCATTGCTCCACAGCCCCAGCTTCCTGATTAGCTACCTGCCATATAAAAGGCACTGACTGGGTTCTCCTCAACCTTTCTTTTTGAGGGCAAAGGTTTGGCCAGAGACAGGTACATCCTTGAGGTGAATGCCTGGCTACACAGGTGGTGCCACAGGAAGCTGGGTGGATCATCTGTCTGACTCTTTCCTGTCTCCTTGGGACCTGCTGTGCATTTGGTGAGTGATTGGGTCCACATTCCTCTCCTGTGTCTGGTCTGTTTGCCCTTCCCGCTGGACTGGTTTCGCTCTGAACCCTGTTTTGGGCCTGCCCTGTTTGTATGCCTGAACCTGTTCCTGTTTGTCCTATCCTACCTTCCATCCAGTCGTTCTGCTTGCATGCCTGCCTGCCTGCCTGCCTTGGTCCTGCTGACCTGCCAGATCCATTTCTTGTCCCATATTTGCCTGCCCTGGTTTCCCTTTTGGTCTGCATCAGCCTGCCCTGAATTCCTTTAGAGCTGAAATGGGTGTTAAATACAGTACCCACAGGTAATGTGCACATTTTTGGGCACCACATCAGGTACACAATGGGTTATCCAAGTACCAGTCTGGTACCCGGAAACATGGAAAGTCGGGTACTCCCAATACCAATTTTTTTATTTACCAATTCCTAAGTGGTATATTGGGATACCAATTGGTATGTCAAGTTGGAAAAAATTGTCATGAAAATTTTTAAAAAGTTAACAAGTAGTTTCCTATGCCCAGAAGTTGACTTTCTGGGACCAGAAAGTTGATTTTCTTGGACAGAAAACCCATAAATAAGTGTTTTTAAAAGAATTTTTTTAAAAAAAAAAAGTAAAGAAAAATTGGAACCATAAGTAGTTTTTCAGGACCATACATTGCCGAAAAAATTGTCAGAACTTGAAAACCCAATAAATCAATGTTGGGAGTCAGTATATCGACAAAAATGTCAAACTGGTACCAGAAGTTGACATCCCAGCACCGGAAGTTGACAGTTTGAGACATTGAGTGGTTTCAGACATGATGCTAACCACATTTGAACATTTTTTAATGCATGTTGCATAGGGCACCAATACAGCCCTGCAACATGCATAAAAAATGTTCAAGTGTGGTTAGTGTCATGTCTGAAAACACCCATAGGGTACCGCATGATACCCAATCATTAACGGGTCGATTCGGGTACTGGAAATTCAATGAGTTGTCCATTTTTGTGGGTACCCTCTTTCAGCTCTAACCCTGTTCCAGCACTGACTCTCTTACATTTGGCCCTGCAGTGACTCTATGGACCCCAGTCCCCAGTAACCTCTGTTAGAATGCTGACAACAAGCAGGAAAAGATTCAGGGGAGAGCAGCAAAGATGATCATAAACACTGTATAGTTGGGGAAGATTTCATGTATCATATAGTACAACCCCATCTTGAGGCAGGATACCCCATGCCTAAAGTGTCCCTGGCAGGTGCCTGCCCAGTCTTTTCTTGGAAAGCCTCAAGGGAAGGATATTCCAGCACCTCCCTAGGCAACTTGTACCACTGCTAAACTATTCTAACAGTTAGGACGTTTTTCCTAATATTTAACTCAAGAGCAGGGAACCTTTTTTTCTTCCAGGGACCACTTTGAAAATTAGTACAAACTCTGAGGGTTGCATAGACGTTGGAAGCAAAGGTGCTTAAGGGGAGTACTCAGAAAGAGGAGGATCCGGAACATAGATCTGTGCCATGAATCTGTCCTTGATCCTTGTGTGTGCGCCTTCCTCTCTTCTCATTTGCCTTCAGTTCAGTCTTTCAATGCTTGAGGTAGGAACTGGGGTCAGATCTAGGAACTGGAAAGGGGCCAAATAAAAATTAGTCAAGGGCTGCATTTGGCCCCCAGGCCTGAGGTTCCCCCATCCCCAGTTTAACCTAAACCTACTTTCTTGCAATTGATCAAGGTTCTAGAATACAAGTTATATGAGGAAAGATTGGTGGAGCTCGGTATGTGTTTAGCCTAGATTTTAGGCCCTAGAGAAAATAAGATTAAGAGGGGATATGTTGCCAAGTTTTAAACATCATTTTTAATGGCAACCTTTTAGAAAGAGATTGGAGAATATTTGTTCTCCATTGCAACTGAGTATAGGACAAGAAGCAATGAGATTAAATTTCAGGAGATAGAGGGTGAGACCACACAAGCGGTGGTGACCTAATCCCAGTGTGACCCTATGGTGGGCAACTCCACTCTCACACAGCAGGGCAAGCACAGGGAGCCAGACAGATGGTTGTGGGGAAGCCGGGTGAGTGGATGGGCCCCTGTCAGAGCTGCCACCATGGCTGGGAAGGACTACACCACTGGCTGCACGAGTGCAAGCTCGGCCCTCCCCAGCCTCTCTCCCCCCCATCCAGATCTAAAGTCTGGGTTGCCCTGCCCTGGGCAGCCTTTCCCCATATGGGGTAAGGCTGCTCCATGACATGTCCTCGGAATTTTCTGAGGATGCATCGCGGAGCAGCCAGCTGCTTGTCCTGCCCCAGGGTGGGAAGAACATCTGGTGGACTCTGGGCACATGAGCCACTGCATCGCCACTGCATCGCCACTGCATGGCTCATTTGCCCAGGGAGGGGTAAGGCTACCTAAGGCGTGCTAGCCTCAGCTCCCTGTTTCATGTGGTCTCACCCGGAGAGTAAAAGAAACCTGTAGGAAGCCACATCTGGGAAGGAGGGTGGGGTGTGGGCTCCCTGGACAAGGCGCTGGGAATCCTCTCCACCTGCAACCACTCTGCTGTCCCTCCCCCTTGCAGGTAACCATCTCTTACAAAGGACGAAGTGCCGTTGGCGGGCTGTTAGCGGACGGAGGCGGCGGAGGTGGTTACCAGGGACATTATACTTGCTCTACAGAGCTCCCCTGCGTGTGTGGTGACAGAGGCTGGGATATTGCCTCGCCCCCTCCCCTATGTGGGTGGGAGTGGGGGGGTGAAGATATTGACAGACAGAGGAGTGGGGTGGGGTCCTGTGTGTATTGTGTGGGGAATTTTGACATTGGAGGGGTGCAATTTTGGGGGATTGGGTGTGTTGTGGGGGTTGTTGACCTCCCTCTGGTGGCAGGAGAGGGAGGTCAGGGGAAGGTGTGGAGGGGAAACCCTGGTGTGAGCAAGGCGACCCTCCGGGGCGGGAGGGTGCCCGCTGGTGGCAGAGGCGGGTAGGGAGGTTTAGGGGGGTGGGGTCCCTCTTGCCGGCCTGTCGGGGCAGCCTATAGAGGGTGGGTGTCTAACGGGGTTCTCTGAGGAGGGGAGGAGTTCCGCAGCTATTGGGGTTGTTATGGGTCGGGGGAGATATGGTCCCATGGGGAGGTGTGTTCCATCAGTGAGGAGGGAGCGGTGCCTTGTGCCTGTTCCCCTCTCGACCGCCCCATGCAGGTAGGTTGTAGGTCAAGGCTCAGGAGACCCCAGACCTTGGTCTGGTGCTGCTGAACGCGAGGTTGGTTGTCAATAAGTCATCTACCATCCGGGAGTTAATCCCGGAGTGGGACGCCGACCTCGTGTGTATTACAGAGACCTGGCTGGACAATGAATCGGGTCCTATTTTGGCTGATCTTGTTCCGGCTGGGTTCTCTGTGCAGCATCAGCCTCGGCTGGAGGGACGGGGGGGCGGTGTAGCCATTGTTATCAAGGATGCGTTGTCTTTTAGGAGATATCCGGTGCAGGCTCCACCAGGTGTTGATTGTCTCCATCTTGTGTTGGATTTGGCCGGGGATAGATTAGGGGTGCTGCTGGTGTACCGTGCACCCAACTGCCCGGCGGCATCCCTACATGCTCTTGCTGATTTGGTGTCAGATGTGATCCTCCGGACCCCTAGATTGGTGGTCCTGGGGGACTTTAATATCCACACTGACACCGATCTTGGAGGAGCGAGGCATGAGTTCATGGCCTCCATGACAACCATGGGCCTGTCCCAAATCATCTGTGGCCCCACACATGAGGAGGGACATACACTGGATTTGGTTTTCTGCACCGGCCTTGAGGCGGGGGGTCAGTTAGTAGGAGTTAAGGCTGTAGAGCCTTTGTCATGGTCTGACCATTACCTCCTTAAGACGTGCATCCTGGCGCACGATAGCCCCCGGCAGGGTGCAGGACCTATTAGATCGGTCCGCCCCCGGAGACTTATGGAACCGGATCGGTTCCGGAATGCTCTGGGGGAGTTTCCCCTGGACCTTGACACCCGCTCTGTCGATGATCTCGTAGCCTTCTGGAACACCTTGTTGGCCGAGACCATAGACAGGGTGGCTCCCAGGCGTCCGCTGCCCTCTCGAGTCTCCCGCAGGTCTCCTTGGTTTACTGAGGGTCTGCGGTGTTTGAAGCGGGAGAGCAGGCGGTTAGAGCGACGGTGGCGCCGGACTCGCGACCAGTATGATCGATCGCAGCATAAGAGCAGTTTAAAGGCTTATGCTGTGGCGGTGCAGGCAGCAAAGAAGCAGTTCTTTGCTGCTCTTATTGCATCTGCAAAGTCACGTCCAGCGGAGCTTTTCCGGGTGGTGAAAGGCTTGGTCAGTCCTGCCTGCCTCCGCCTGGACCTGGAGCAATCCAGTGACCGCTGTGACCGGTTTATCGAGTACTTTGTAGATAAGATCGCTCGCATCCGCCACGATTTCGGCACCACAGTTATTGCAGAGGATCATCTTGGGGCTATGGATGCCCCGTCCTGT
Source organism: Sphenodon punctatus (assembly GCA_003113815.1). NCBI lineage: Eukaryota > Metazoa > Chordata > Lepidosauria > Sphenodontia > Sphenodontidae > Sphenodon > Sphenodon punctatus. The sequence goes on along the minus strand of QEPC01015313.1, from coordinate 2,521,977 downwards.
CCTGTTTTGTGGGATCGGTTTCAGATGGTGTCGCCTGCCGATGTGGATTCCTTGTTGGGATCTGTTCGTGCCACTACTTGTGAGCAAGATCCATGCCCGTCCTGGCTGGTGAAAGCCAGCCAGGAGACGTTACGGCCGTTGTTGGCTGGGGTGGTTAGTGCCTCCCTTCGGGAGGGCAGGGTGCCTGACTGCCTAAAAGAGGCTGTGGTTAGACCCCTGCTCAAGAAACCATCTCTTGACGCTGATGCTCCTGCCAGTTATCGGCCGGTCTCTAACCTTCCCTTTTTAGGGAAGGTTATTGAACGGGCTGTGGCACGGCAGCTCCAGGAACATCTGGACCACACCGGTTTCCTTGATCCCTCCCAGTCTGGGTTTCGGCCTGGGTATGGTACGGAGACGGCATTGGTGGCCTTGGTTGACGATCTCCGTCTGGCGTTGGACCAGGGTCGTCAGACCTTACTGGTCCTGCTAGACCTTTCGGCTGCATTCGACACAGTCGATCATGAGGTGTTGGTGACTCGCCTGCGGGACCGTGCTGGAATTGGCGGAACGGTCTTGGACTGGTTTCGTTCATTCCTGGCCGGGAGAACTCACCGGGTGGTCTTGGGGGAGTGTACGTCTTCCCCCCGGGACCTCACGTGTGGAGTCCCGCAGGGTGCCATTCTGTCCCCCCTCTTGTTTAACATCTATATGCAGCCGTTAGGGGAGATCGTGAGAGGGTTTCAGGGCATGCAGTGTCATCAGTATGCTGATGACACTCAGCTCTACCTCTCCTTTTCCATCGACCCAGGCCATGCAGTCTCCTTATTTTCCCAGTGCCTGTCAGCTGTGGGGACTTGGATAAGGTTGAGCCATCTGCAATTGAATCCTGACAAGATGGAGGTGATGTTGGTGGGCGAGGGCTTGGGGGGCCTGGGGGTGGTTGAATTTCCTCTTGTTGGGGGGGTTCGCCCCCCATGTTGTCTCAAGTGCGGAGTCTGGCTGTGCTCCTCAATTCGCGGCTCAGCTTGGAATCTCAGGTTGTGGCCGTGGCAGGGAGTGCATTTCGGCAGTTACATCTTGTCCGGCGGCTTCGGCCGTATCTCTCAGACTCTGACCTCGCCACTGTCAACCATGCCTTCATCACCTCGAAACTGGATTACTGCAACGCACTCTACATGGGACTGCCCAAGAAGCTGGTCTGGAGACTGCAGCTGGTGCAGAATGCCACGGCCCATCTCCTGACGGGGGCGGATCGCAGGGAGCACATGACAGCAGTCCGGGCTCTACACTGGCTGCCTATAAAGCACCAGGCCAGGTTCCAGATGCTGGTTTTAACATTTAAAGCCCTTCACGGCCTAGGCCCTGCTTATCTGTGGGACCGCCTCACTCCCCATGTGCCTGTGCGACCCTTGAGGGGTGTTAGATCTTTTTCAGTGGTCACCCATGTACTGTGGAATTCGGTCCCGGAGGAGGCTCAGGTGGCTCCCACTCTCCTGCTGTTTCGGCGTATATGTAAGACCTGGCTGTTCCATCAGGCTTTTGGCGAGGGGTAGGGGTGGGGGTGGGGTGGGGGCAGGGATGGGGGCTTTCCCCACATATTGTATTTTTAAATTGTTTTAAAATTTTATATTGTTTTAATGAATATTGTTCACCGGCCCAGGCTGCCCTGTGGGCAGGAAGGGCGGGATATAAATTTTAAATAAATAAATTTTTAAAAAATCTCTCCCCTCTGTATCATGCCTCTGGCCCTCAGCAACACAGGAGGCCAGAACAAGCAGCAGGAGATGTGACACAGTTGAACCAAGGCTCATGAGCCTCACAGGATCACCCCATCACTGCTGCACTGTCCCCAGGTCACCCAAGGCCCCTGCCAGAACCACTGACAACACTTTTGTGCATCAATTTAGCCCCCGATAAAGATGTATGCATTTATTTAAATTTACATACCTTATCCCAAAGGCTCAGGGTGTGTAACAATATATAAATTTCCCCCTTAAAACCACAACTGCCCACTAGCCCCATTCCCACCTACCAAATAAAAAGTCTTACATTGCCTCCAGAAAATGCTGAGACCTAGGCCCTTTTTACATGACACCCCCACACACATGAACACCCAGAAACTGGGATGTTCATGTGTGGGTCAATCCCATGTAAATTACATGGTGGGTGCACATGCATTGTGTGGGTGTACATGTGTGCTCCCACCGAACACTCATCCCCACACACCCCCCACTCATCAGAATGCACGGAGCAACCCATGAAAACGGAAGGATGTTCATGTGTGGGTCAATCCCATGTAAATTACATGGTGGGTGCACATGCATTGTGTGGGTGTGCATGTGTGCTCCCACCGAACACTCATCCCCCCACCCATAAACACGCACGGAGCAATGAGTGAAAATAGTGATTGCTCCATGCACATTGATGGGGTGGGGATGAGTGGGGATGCATATGCACTCATTTAAAGGTCATTTTCAAATGGGCCGCAGTGGGTGGAGGGATGGGTGTGTGCCCGTGGTGGGTGGAGGTGAATGTGAGCCCGTTCCCATGGGCACACACCCATCTCCACCCACCTCCACAATCTTCATGCACGAAGCAACCAGCATTGGAGCCTGTTGCTCCATGCATGGGCAATGGGTGGAGCATTGGAGCACATACGCACTCCTACCCACTGTGGGTGCCATTTCCATGGGCACCCACCCATCCCCTCCCCACACCTGCTGCCGCACACATGTGTGAGGGGGGCGTGCCTGTGTGAAAAGGGCCAAACCTTCACCCCACCCACCGTGCATGTACCGGCACAAAAACAGACCCCACCCCACACGGCCAGTGTAGAAAGGGCCCTAGGCTCTGGTGAATCTCTAGGGGATGGGAGTTCCAGAACTGTAGAGCAGCCACCAAGAACATCTCTCTGTGAACCCTTGCCATCCGGATTTGATGCACTGTTGGAACTTGCAAGAGGGTGCCCCGGCTGACCTCAAGGTTCATGATGGAACATAAGGAAGGATCGTGATGGAACAAAAGGAAGGACGCAATCTTTCAAAAATATGGGGCACAGGTCATTTAGGGTTTCTATATGTTAAAACCAGCATCTTGAATTGTGCCCAGAGCTACTGGAAGACAGAGCAAATACCACAGCACTAGTGGAATGTACTCCCAGTGGCCTACCGTTATCAGAAGGCAAGCCATTGGATTCTGCACCAACTGCAACCTCCAAACAGCTAGTACGGGGCGGGCAGCACCATGTAGAGTGCATTGCGGTAGCCTAGCCTCAAGGCTACGAAGGCATGGATGACAGTGGCCAGGTCTGGCTCCGAAAAAGAGAATTGCAGCCTTCTTACTAGGTGGAGTTGGTGGAAAGCGCCTCAAGTCACCGCCACAATCTAAGGTTCCCAGAACTGTCCCTGGCTACCAGCTATTCATGAGACTGTTAGCAAGTCACACCACATTCCTCTGCCTCAATTTAGCCCTTTGTAAAGATGAAATACACTGTAGAAGAGCAACATACGAATAAACTGTCCATTCAAAAGCAATCCTTTCCTTACAATTTTGGAGCATTCTAGTTCATGATCTCTTTCCTTTACTGTTGAGCTAAAATGGGTACTTGAAAAAAATAGTTAAACCCATTGAATCTACACTATCCAAACTGGAAAATTATTTATATAATTTATCTATTCAAATTTATACCCTGCCCTTCCCCTAAGGAAATGGCAGTTTGGGTAATAACAACAGCCATTTACTCTCCATTTCAATTATTCCGTTTGAGCTTTCCTTTTTTTTCTATTTGATTATCTCAATATTTGTCATCTCAGCAACATCATTTCAGCAATATTTTCACTATTGTGCATGGATAACTGCCAAAAATGATACAAATAAAATACCAAAATGGCCAAAATACCAGACTAACCAAGCCAACCACCCCCCAGCCCCCAAAACAGAATACTAAAAAAATCAGAGATGTGAGTACCTGGTTTTGGTTGCAGATATTGTTTCAAATACTTGAATGGCTATCCATAAATGTGTTAAAACCTTCAAATAACAAACCCACTACCCATTTCAGCTCTACTTTATTGGTTTCTAGCGCTTTGAAACACCACACAGTAATAGCACCATGCAAGCTTCAGTTTTCTGACTCTTGGATCAGAAACAGGGTGTTTTGTTTATATAATAAGGCATCCTACTTAGCCCTTTATTTTTTCCATTGCTTCCTCTAGTAATCTCTGCTTGATTAAATTAGCTGCAGTTTGAGCAATTTGTTGCCGTGTGAGGAATACATCTATTACAGCAGATTCCTACTGAAATGCTTGGGGAAAGCACCCCAAAGCCCAGGATAATCAAATGAAAATTTAATGAGTGCTTGCGAGAATCTGCTAAGAGAAGCACCAATCAATACAAAGCAGATTTCCCGTCCCTCACGCAAAGTGGGCTCACGCTAAAGAAGTCATTTCCCCTAAACCCACGTCGCAACGGACACTAAGTAGCATGCCAGCACCATAGTTGCAGGATGATTGCTATTGAAATAAATGATGCAATTACCCAAAGGTGCTGGAACAATGTGTATCCATAAAACATGCAGGCTAAGTGATGCCTGGGGTGGTAATGTACTCAGAGCTTTTAAACCCAAGGAACTGCATATTCCAGACATGCAAGTTATAAGAACAGAATGGAAAACTATCTCACTTTGCTTTGACTGGGAGCTATGTTCTCTGAGGGTGTTTTTATAAGGGCAGGGTTTCTCCCGCAGTTTAAATCTGCGGCTCTGGAAAATCCCTGCAGGGGGTGGGGGCTTTAGACACTCCTCTGTGAACCAGAAGTCGCCCGGACGCCATTAGAAACAGCGGCGCCATGCCTCAGGTCTTTTTAGATGTGGCATAGATAAAATCTCATCCTATCTACGGTGCATCTCAAAAAACCCAGGAGTTGCGCGGTGCCGCTGTTTTTAATAACATCCGGATGACTTCCGGTTAACAGAGGAGCGTCTAAAGCCCCTGACCCCCCGGGGCAGTTTCTCAGAGCTGCAGACTTAAATGGTGGGAGAAATCCCACTCATTTAAAAAGGCCCTGAGCTGTGTCAGACTGACACTTATCCACGGGGAATAAAACCAGGCAGAATGCAGACCACATCCCAACTGACCCCTGGACCCAACTAAGGGGAATGTATGCCTTCCTACTCCCAACCCTCTGTTCCAAAATTTGTTTAAAAGCCAAACTGAGGGAGCACTGCCATTGTTTTTTAAAACACCCTTTGGGCCTTTTTAAACAAGGCTGTGAGATCTAGCTGCATAAAAGGGGAATAGTGCATTCACACATGACAAAACTCCAGCATTTATAACACCCAGAATTATCTCAAGCACTTATAAGAACCCGTTTTTGTCATGTGTAAATGCTGCTTCAGGGTTGTCCATGTAGGCCTCCGTCCTAAACCTCAAGTTAGGTTCATGGCATATTTTTCACCACAGCTACAAGGTCCTAAAACTTACTTTAAAAAAATATTGAGATTCTCACTGTGAGAGGATGGAGAGTTGAAGAGTTAGCCCCAACCTGTGGATGACCTGTTGGATTGCTTAACTGCTTAATGGGCTACAAGTGATTTGAGGCAACATGACTGGGGCAGTGGCTAGGGAAGAGGAGCCAGGCCTTATGAGAGTGAAGCTGAAGAGACTTAGGCCACTTTTAGACGAGCGGCGCTCGTCTAAAAGTCTAATGGGTTATTATGCACATATTACGGCGGTGGCGCATTTTTAAAGTCCGCAAATTAAATAGCTCACAATCGAGCTATTTAATTTGCGGAGTTTAAAAATGCACCACAGCTGTAATATGCGCATAATAACCCCCTTCCGTCTCATCAAATTACATCAGACGGGCATTTCAAAATATGCGCAATGGTGATGCGCAATTGAGCGCCGCTCGTCTAAAAGCGGCCAAAGTGAGGACTTTCTCCCAGGTTGGGGGAAAAGCCTCGGAAGACAGGCTGGATGCAAAGTCTGAGTCAGGTAAGAAAGGAGGTGTTGAAAGAGAGCACCTTCTCATTAGGAAAGGACTGGATAAGGTAGAGATTTGAGTGTGGACATATGTGGTGTAGGTTCCTGTCCAGGTTTCTAGCAGCAAGGGGGCAGGGGTGAATCCCTTTCCTGGGAAAGGGGAGCTCCAGAGGACATTGATGGGTAGCAGGCTGCACTTCCTGTGGCTGGGTCTCAGGCAGGCTTCACCCCTTGCAGCAGCAGCGGCGACCACATCCAGAAGCTTCCATCCCCCTGGGAAGGGGGTCCGTCCATCACCTGCAGAAGAACTGCTTAATTGCAGCCACTGATCTCTCCAAGATTCCCAATAGTCAGGGGGTGGGGCTCTCAGTCTAGGGGTGGAACTGGAAGATTCCCCACTCTTTTCAATACTTCATGAGTGAGTGTGGGTTGCAGTCCCCAGGTAATCAGTTGCCTGGGTGAAACTGTGCCTGGAAGAAGGGATAGGAGATAGAGGACTAAGACTAGGGTTGTCTTGCCAGCTGGAAGGCTCCATCTCTGCTGCTGCTGTGGGGTCTGCTAGTGGTGTGTATCTTGAGAGTGGCTCCCCCACTACAACCTAGAGTTTTGGCCCGGCCCGGCCCGGCCCGGCCCGGCCCTGCCCTGCCCTGCCCGCCCCGCCCCACCCCCCTGCACCCACGAAACAGCCATGTCAGGAAGGGGACAAGGGCAAAGGGCCTGTCCCACCCTGACACAACCCTGTCCCTCCAGAGCATCATGACATCACAGTGCTTTACAGGGGTGGGGTTATCTCATAAGGAGGGGCCAAACAGCCCCTTTTCCCACCGAGTTGCCTATTGGAAAAAGGTGGCAAACCTAACTGAGATACCAACTGTTCTAAAGAACAAACTGGGTTGATAAAGGAGCACAAAAATATCTTCTGGCAATGAGTTCCACAGGTTAGCTGTACATTGTGTGTTTTCTCCTCTCTTTATCTTCCCCTTTTAAATTGTTTTTAAATGGATTTCTATTTTAAATTGATTTTACATCATTTTATCATATTCTCACATCATAAAGCACTCCCAGTGCCATTTGCCAGAGGGAGGAATGGGGGGGGGGACTATAATTTTAAAAACTAATAATTTATTTTATTTCTTCATTTATAGAATTGATGAGCCTCCATAGCTTCGGGTGGAGAGAAAGGGAGATTTGGTTGCTCATCTCCACTGAAAAACAATCCCCAGCAGGATGAAATGCAATGGTTTCTGGGGCATCCAAATTTCAGTAGCATTAATGACAGGGCATGCTATTTTTAATCGCCCTCTCGTGCTGGACTCTACAGCAACTGCATCTTCCATAAAGGACCGTAACCTTTACCCCCAAATAGCTATAAATCCATGACTTTAGATCTTTCCTCTCTGCTGGCATTAAATATTAATGTATAATTAATTATTTTTCAAATGCTGTAAATGAAGGACCTGAAATATACTTAGGATGATTTCAGACGTTACGGCCAGGCGCTTTCACCACGGGCCATGGGCTGGTTCGGACCACGGCCGGGGGTGAAGGGGCGAGCCAACAGACATTCCCCCCTTCGCCCCTGGCCGTGGGGACAGCCGAACCACGGCCCGTGGTGAAAGCGCCTGGCCGTAACGTCT
>QEPC01015313.1:2459385-2469864 GCA_003113815.1 Sphenodon punctatus | reverse complement strand
CAATGACAACGTTTGTGGTGCTAGTTCCAGGCCCTCTATAGTCAATGCTCGACCAGAGCTATCCCTGCGGGAGGATGCTACTACCTCACTTATTCTAAAACCCCCGAAGAATGTTATGGAGTATACCGTAGTGAACAATTGTGTCTCGAAGGCGTCGGTACACACCCTAGGTAATGCTCTTGAAATTCCTACCAATATAGGGGTAGTGATAGGACCCCGTGTACTTATTGAAACAGGCGTTTTCCTGGCCCAACTCTCCAACATCCTTTTTAAATAAAAACCTTGATCAGGAGAGGGGTATCCTTTCATTCTGTTAGCAAATGCTAACGCAGCCATCTTTCCGCCTATGGTACCTGTTGCCAAGCCTTTTTTTCTAAGGGACATGGCGAACTGTAATATCTCCTGTTCTTTTATGGGGAATTCCAAACTCCAACCATTACGAGACCTAAATTCTTGGAACTCCCGTAACGCCCTACCGTAAGCGGTCTGCGTTCTGGGGGCCAAGGATCCCCGTACGATATTCTGGAGCTCTACTTCCCAAGGTTCCATGCCCCCGGAGGTAACGGCTCGGGGAATTCCTTGGCCTCTGGTGCTAGTTCGCGGAAACGCTTGATCTGAAATCGAGACAGTGCATCAGCCACTTCATTATTGATGCCAGGAACATACAATATCCAACTCAATAATAACTAACCCAACAGGAACTTGGGAAAGCCTTGAAGAACAAGGAACCCAAATGAAAGGCCTTGCCTTGGGTTTTTTGCTCAGACACTAAGAGTTTTGACCCAGAGGTTCTGTGGGGACCAGTTTCTCTGGGACAACCAGGGGGTAGCTGGTAGCACCCAGTAGCCCAGAGAATCCAGGATAGCCAAATCAGAGAAGGGGCAAGCCACTGGTAAAAGGAACTGATAATTGTCAATAGTGGGGGATGGGGGGGCACAGGACTGGCGGCTGGGCAGCCATTCAATAGGGCTTCTGAAAATCAGGGCGGGGGGCACATGCCCTCATTTCCCCCAAGTCACCCACGTGGCAGACCATTAGGACTTTCATGCCCTCTTTCTGAGGGGCCACACCTCTATGAAGCATCATGATGTCATGACACTCTGTAAGGGGTGGGGTTATGTTGGAAAGGGACGGGTACCTACTGTCTAACAGCCTCTACTCTGCCCCTTTCTGATGTAGGCCCGGCCCCCTGTGGAATGTTGTGATGTCACCACACTCTGTAAGGGGCGGGGCATGTCTGATCCTCTGCCCTGTCCCCTCCAACGTGGTCCTCCTGCTGCCTCCAGGTTTTCTTCCAGAGAGATGGTTGTACCTGCCTGCGCTCTGGTCTGACTAGGGTTGCCACCCATGAATATTTTTCCAGGCCACTTATGAAAAAGCCATGTTGCAGGGCCTGCATTTGGCACCTATGGCACCAGTGCAGGCCCTGAAACGTGTATTTATCATAAGTGGCCTGGAAAAATATAAGTGGCAACCCTAAGGCCGCTTTTACATGATCACGCTGTGCGCTCGCACGGGGTTTCAAAAACCCCGCGAGGAGCGATTACATGTGACGCCGCCGGCAATCGCGTGCCTGATATGACGCCGCGCATTCTTTTCAAGTCGCAAATGACCTACCTCGATCAGGCTTCCGGTCAGTTCGTGGCTTGAAAAGAATGCGCAGCGTCATATCGGGCGCGTGATTGCCGGCGGCGTCACGTGTAATTGCTCCTCGTGGGGTTTTTGAAACCCCGCGCGAGCGCACAGTGCGATCATCTAAAAGCGGCCTACGTCTGACATCTGTGCAGACAGCTTCCCCCTACCTTGACCTATGGACTGGATTGGGGTTTGCATCCTGCCTCACTCCACCACTCATTGGCTGGGATTCTGGCACTTGCTTTCTGAATCTTACATGATTTTGACACAAGGCTGTCCATTGATGAGCCCTTGCTCACTCAGCACTGGGGTTTGTTTCACTCACCAGTTTGGCAAAGACAAATCTGGGCTTCATTTCAAGCTTGTCAGAAACCACGAAACCAGGTGAGCTCTGGGCATGTATTGTTCAGGGTTTGTTGTGACTGTGCTTTGCACAGATGTAACATTAAACTAATTGACTTACTTCATCAAAGGGAACTGTATTCTTTCCCCATGTTAACTACCAGCTTTGTGGCAAGAGAAATACTGTGCGCACCCACAGAATAAACTTCATTGGGTAAACAAAGAGCAGCTTGGAGACAAATCTCTCATTCACAGAGCACCCTGGGAAAGCTGTCTGCATTGAAGCCATTGCCAAAGTCACCAAAACAAAGACATTCTCTTCGAGGCTGAATCTGTGGCGTCTGAGCTAAAGACAAAACAAATTGGGATAAAAGATGGTCTCTGAAGGCAGGAATTCAGTTACAGGCTGTGGCACAGACTCTCTGTGTACACTTGGGCAAGTCACTTCATGTCTCCGTCCTTGTCTGTAAAATCAGGGTCATCTAGTTCTTTCCTCCCAGGGACAGTGGGAAGGGGAGGACAGATGTGTGTGACAACAAACTGTTTGATCTTTGTGACATGCTTAGCTAGTACAGAGGAGGTGTCTGAAAAGAACCTACAGTGAAATTGAGAACGGAGGCCTCCGGGCATTTAGGAACTCTTGTTGGGAGTGGACTCTTATAAGTACTAAAGCCCTATGAAAACCTAAATACTTAAGCTGCACTGTGCTTAATTGGGGGTCAGGGGTGGAAGGTGCCAGAGCTCAAACCTGCTGTGGAAGTCCTGCCCAGGGCTGGCTTTAGGTAAGACAGGGGAGGGGATGGGGCCATCACAACAAGGCCTCTGGAATAGAGGGGGCGGATCCTGGACAGGGGACAGGGCCTCCTGTTTAATCCAGGATGCTTATGAAAAATACATGGTGCAGGGCTGTATTGGTTCCAATGCAGCCCTGCACCATATATTTTTCATGGTGTACAATGCAGCCTTGCACCATGTATTTTTCATAAGCGTCCTGGATTTAAGGGGTGGTATGGCAACCCTACCTGACCGAACAGCAGGGCCAGAGAAGCACCTGCCCCAGGGGCCAAAAGTCAGTCTCAGGAGCAGTTGCAGCACCCCCACCCCCCACCAGTAGCAGAGTCCTTCCAGCACACTGCCGCAGGAACCTCTCAGCTGTCGGGGCAGGGCACCATAGAAGTGACAGCAGCAAGTCTTGCCACCTCACCTAAAACTCCTGCACTTTTCTATAGCACTTCCATTGTTCAAAGTGCATAGTTACAATTCTCCTCTAGTTCACCCTCACAACAACCCTGCAAGGTGGGTCATTATTACTCTCATCTTACAAATGGGGAACTGAAGTTAAAAAATAGTAGCTTGCGCAAGACCACCCGCTGAGTTTATGGCTGACAGGATTTAAACCCTGGTCCCCCACAGATGCAAGTCCAATACTTTAATCCATGAAGCTACACTAATTTTCAGATTATTAACAGCAAACCAGTTTTGCTTTGGAGAATTGTAGAGGAACTCACAAATTTAAGGGCCATAACTTTGGACAAAAGAAGTCTCTATTTTGGTAACTTAAAAAAAATATATTGAGCTCGTCATTTATTTATTTAAATTTAAATCTTTCCTCTTCCCTATGGCTTAGGGTGCGTTACAACAGATAAAAATATATAAAACATATAGACATAAAACCAGTTAAAGTCCCCTACCCCAGCTTCCCCATCCCTGCTTGCTGAACACTTAGCTGAATAAAAAGGTCTTATAGTGCCTCTGAAAAATGCTCAGATACGGCTTTGACAAACAAACCTTTGAAGAAAGGGAATTCTACAACTGTGGAGCACCCACCATTGATTTATGGACTTACTGCGTAGATGGTGCATGCAAGAGGATGCCCCCAGCTGATCCCAGAGGCTGCGATGAAACATAGGAGAGGAGAGGGTCTTTCAGATATGTGGTCTTTTATACACTCAGATAAGTGTCTGCACCCACAATTTTTCTCCAGACACTCACATTTTGTGCCTGCCAGAAGCTAGGTAACCAAAATAGGCACGTGTGCATGGGCATAATTATAATGGGAGAATGTGGGGAACATGTCCCTTGCAAATTCTTTCCCCCACAATTCTAGGGTCATGGGAGCAGTACTTAAGCATTACTTATATGGGCCCAGGGAATTTAGCTTCCACCACAAGTTTTAGCCCAAAATTATGCCACTAATTAATCTCATTTGCCTGTGTTCCTTTTCATGGATGCTCATCTACTGGCTACTTACAACTGACTGGAAATTCAACTTTAAGGATTACCTTCCCAATCTAAAATTCCTCTCTTCCTGTTAGACTGGGTAGTCTGTTCTCTGCAAGACAACCTGGAAGGCTTTCCAGTCTCCCAAGACCCACACAGACCCATCATTACCCTCACTCGCTGCAGACAAGAAACACCAGGTTCCTCTTTGTTCTATTGTCTGCTCTTCTTCTCAAACATTTTCTCCCTTTCCCACTCCTAATTCATGAGATGACAGAAATGCAGAATACGTCAATGATGAGACAGACATTTTTGCCCAAACATAGCCAGTCACTCACGAGGCTGGCTTCTCGAGATGAGAGAAATCTTGACTCATCGTCTTCCCCGTTGCTTTTTTGGCACCTTCCATTAATTAAAGCCTCAACGTATTTCTCAACCAGCAACAACAAAGCTTTTGTGCAGCTGAGTATCAGCAAGAAAATATTTATGGGAATCTCCTTTTGGAGCTTAAAGCTGACTCACACTGTACCCAAAAGTTCATATGCAAAAAGGCCATTCTGGGTGACTTCAGTTGTTTTTGTTGGGAAAATTCAAAGGGGTTTGGGTCCCTGATGCCCCTTCGTGTCTTTGAAAATCTTCCCAATTAGAATAGCACCCATAAACCGAGTCTGCTAGACATGATTCCTCCGTGGAGTATGAAACAGTCCCTGCTTAAAAAGCTTATAGTAGTAGTGGGCAACCCTCAGCCTGCCAGCTGTGAAGCTCTCTAAGCGATTATGAGAGGGTTTGTAGTTTCAACCTGAGGGTGCTACAGATCAGCAACCAGAAGCAACAGAGAGGCAGCTTCTGCCACTGTTGAACCAAGGAACTCAGCCAGGTGTACCATGTGACCTACAGAATGTTGGGGCTCCTGTCCTAAGAGGGACCATGTGGTCACATGGCCCCAGAGTGATGTAATCACTCACTCTTCCTCCTCATTCCCTTCCTGGAGCAGTCAGAATGCTGATAGCTACTCACTCTGGATGCAATCCAAGTGGCAGCATATGCTGCCCGCTGGCACAATGCCTAGCCAGGCAGTGAGAGCACATTTGTGTATGTGCAACCCGTGTGCAGCAAGCCACTCCGCACAATGGCACAACCCTGCTGATACAACCCCCACACTCCCTGCAGCCCGGAGGATGGAGCAGGCATGGCTTCTGCTATATCCCCCAGGCTGCAGGGTGTGTGTTTCTGTAGGGACGTGCCGTTGTACCGAGCGGCTTGCTGAGTGTGGATCACGCATGCACACATGTGCACCACCGTAAGTAAACTGTGCCTAGCGTAGGTGTACATTGCACAGGGGTGTTGAATTACACCCTCTTTTTATAGCTCATCTCTGCCTGCTGGGAATGCGGGAATCATTCTGACTAGCAGCAGCAGGAGGGAACTTTCATAGCGTCAGGCTCCGGGGCCAGGAGCTGGAGGGAAAGGGGAAGGGAAAGGGCAGGTAAAAGGGGAAAGGGCCATTCCACAGCATCAACACTGAAACCTCTCAGCCATTCTCTGGCGCCAGGGAGACTAAACGCTCAGCATGGAAACCAGACAAGCTGGTCTAAGAAGGCATATGGCTCATTATCGAGGCCACGGACCAGGGAGCTGGAAGAGGTAACCACCAGGGACAGGGGAGCTGGAAGGGGTAACCAACAGCACAGGAACAAGAAGAGAGAACCAGCAGCAAAGGAGCTGTAGGGGGATACGGGCCACAAGGCCCCACGCACAAGGGAAACAAGGGTCATGAGTAACAAAACGGGAGAGGGTGCTTTTCATACAAGAGGCACACAGGATGCACAGGACAAGCAGACTTACACACAGAACACAACAAACATAGTCACAGGGGAAGGAACAGGTCCATACTACACCAGATCGAGGGAAGCACACAAACCCAACCCCGGGAAGAGCAGTTGCTCAACCAGCTTCCTGAAGCTACCAGAAGGTCCTAAATACTCCCTGGTGGCCAATCAGGAATCCAGGAGGCAAGCGCCAGAAATGGCAGACAGGCGAGCAGGGGCGGGGTCCACACCAGGCAGGGATGCAGAAGGAGACACAGAGTGGTGTTGCCCTGCATAGCAGAGAGCTGGTAGTGCTGGCCTGAGGGGCACAAGCGCATCTACTACTAGGGGACTGTGCTGCAGCAGATGCTAAAGGAAGATTCAGCCACTGTGAGTAATGGAGGACAGTGCCAAGAGACAAGGCACAGGTGTGTAAGCCTCCAGGCTGCTGGATAACTGACTGAGCCTGGGCTGGGCTGGGCCAAGCAAGCTGAAAAGGCTAAATTGAGCCTCAGCCGGGGGGAGGGAGGGGGTGACTAAGGGTGTTTTTACACTGATATTTATCCTGGCATTTGATCATTAGTCCTGTCATGACTTGTCCGTCTAAACGCAGCATTCAGTGACTATAATCCCAGGATCACTGAAAAACCCCAGATTACAAAACCTCTTTTTGGAGGGTTTGTAAAATCCAGTTGTTAACTAACCCCAGGATTAGGTCCGTCTAAATGACTATCTTGGGATAGTCAACTATCTCGGGATTAGTATCACAGAGTGTTATAGCAAGAGCTGACATCCTCTCTATGCTGTTCTGCCTCTGGGGCATCCAGTAGCACATGACTGAGACGATTGTATTACCTCCATCCTCCTTTAACAATGCATTGCAGAGCGCCAAGTTTAAATACCTGCAGAACAAAGGGATGAGTTTTCATTTTCTTCAACTCAGAAATCAGAAAAATTAAGAAAATCAGATTTTCTTCAGTTCCAGAAATCAGTGCACTGAGCATGAACTAAAAGCACCATGGGATTGATATTCATCCCAGATACAATCAAACCAGGATAAGAGCAATGTGCTGTTCAAATGAACTATCCTGGAATTAATCCATCCCAGGATAGAAATGTCCATGTGAAACACATATCACTTGTAAATCCTGGATAACAATTCCAGGATAATTTTCTCCTAACCCCAGGATGAATTGCCCGTGTAAAACGCCCTAACCAGAGGCAGGATCCAGGGAGAGCTCTGCCCCTTTACCTGGCTGCAGGTGGGATTGTGCCTGGCCAGGGGATCTTGTAAGAGAGGTACTGTGTAAATCCTGGCAGGGAAGGATTGTGCCCAGTCTGGCAGGTGTGGCCCAGATGCTGAGGAGCTGGCCCAATGCTCAAGGATGAAAACCTAGATGGTGCCTGGCTAGAAGGGACTATGGGCACTTTCAGACACACCTCCACCCCCACGCATATTTTGGCTGTGGTAGTGAATGCACAGCAGGATATGCGCAGGGATAGACTGGTCTGAAAGCAGCCTCCCCACGGTTTTTCCAGCAGAGACGCGCAGGGATACAGAGCAGGAAATCAAGCTCTGCATCCCTACGCGTGTCTGCTGGAAAAGCCGCACACGCGGGGGGGCGGTGTCAGATCAGCCGATCCCTCCCGCAGCCAGAATATATACGCATGCAGGGGGGGAGGGGTGTCTGAAAGAGATTTGTGTCTAGCCAGAGGATACCCAAAGAAGCCTGGGATGAGAGTTGTGGAGGCACTCAGACAAGAAATCTGTGAGTATTAGTGCGTAGGAACATTCTAAAATAGTTTAGGTGTGTTGCACGCTACTCTACATGTTTTTACACACACGTCTCCTGCATGTTTGCTTTTACATCCTGAACTTTTTGTGTGTCTAAATCACTCACCCAGATCTTAAACCTCTGGCTCTTTGAACTTTTGCATAGAACTTCTCCATTAACCTTTGTGTGTAAAAGGTTCTCCTGGTAAACTGTTTTTCTCCAGGCAGCTGTGGTCACTTGGTTTCCATGACAGACCCTCACATCTACAGCTGCAACTAATTTAGGCTGTCTCAGGGCAGTGTGTGAGTGAGAAGAATGCATCTGGAACTTACTTGTGGACTTGTAAACCCAGAAGATTGAAAGACCAGCACTTTAAGGTATGTGTAAAAATGCCCCAACATTCTATTTGTTCTAGAATTGGCATGATCAAGATCAGGTTTGTGAAACTTGATGTGGAGTATCACTGGGGTAAACTGTTCATGCTGTGACAGTTTCAGCTGAATCTGTTAGATAAAAGCGGAGATATCACAGTTTGAAGACTGCACTTTCAAGCCCGATTTTTCATTTAGCCAGACTGTCTCAATCTGGGCAGGGTAGAGGGGTTGAGTGTTGGTGGGGAGGAGGAATTAGCCTTTTAGAAAATTTAAAGGAGACTGCCAGGGGGTGCCTTTGGGGTTTTATTTGTAAATCTGATTAGTAGTTTTTAAAATTATTAGGTTGTGAAAAACCCTATGTTAGCCTATGGACAGAGGCGGGGCCGCTTTGAAGAGGAGCACTGCTCACCGCCTCTTCTTCTGTCTTTATTTTATTTTATTTTTTTATTTATTTATTTAAAACTTTCCCTTCCCTTCCCTGAGAAGAGCTCAGGGCAATTGTGCCTGGGGATGCCAGGGCACTGGTTAGCAAGGGCACAAGGGTGGGGGTGATTTGGTGGGGAGGGAATGAGGGCAGGTGGACACTCAGTGGGGGGCGAGGGCAAGGGGGTGCTTTTTAGGGGTGTGCATGTTGTTTTCATTATTAAAATAATAACAAAAATTGTTGTTTTTGTTATCATTATTGCAATAACGAAAACGACAAATGATAGCAAAAACAGAAACGAAAACGACATTTTGTTTTTGAAATAAAGGGAAAACACTGAAATATGTATTTCTGGCTATACCTTTTTTGTTTCTTATTCAATTCTGATGAAATTTGGAGAGATTGTACCCCCAACAGAGGGCACTATGTGTACCAATTTTAAAGGAAACTGATGTTAGAAGCAATTTAATGTTGTGATTTTAAGAAAAGCTCCATACACATTCATGGCTACAACTTCTTTATCTTCCATCCAATTTGTATGACACCTATGAATATTATGTCCCTCCAGAAGCTTAACACTCCTGCCAATTTTCAGAAAGATTGGATAAAGGGTCATGATGGTATAAGACATTAACATGAATATACATTTCCGCTGTAACATTTTTATATTCCAGCCTGTTTACAAGAAATTTGGCAGGAATGTATAACATACCTTTCCTGTCATCTCTGCTAAACTACAGGACAATTTGATAAAGGGACCCAATTTTATAAGCAATTTTATAAGGGAGGCTGTAGGAGGGAGGATGAGGAGCAACCCAAAAGACTGACAGACACATTAACTGGCCAATTACTGCATGCTTCCAGCTTTACAGGACCAATCAATAGTGACTTTGAGGCGGGGATAGGGGGCGGCCCTCTGGCGGGCATAGAAGGGACATAACTGGGACTTTCAGATAGCATTCCAACAATCAGGAGACATAGTTTACACATCCAGGCTGGCCAATTATCACCACAATCACATCCTGCAGCACTGTGACAGAGGACATAAAAGGATCTCTATTGTCTCTTTCCTAAACAGATGCTTCTGACGCCCCAGTAATAAGTGTGGGAAAGATGTTGGGATGGTCACATCACAGAATGAGGATATTTGGTTGACATTTCTGCTGGTCAATTGGCATCTCAAAACGATCTTATACCACAATGACACATAAGAGAATCCCTGGCATAGGCTCCTTCTCTGCATATGCTGTGAAGGCATATAAAATTGGGACCTTTTATCACATCTTTCTGATATTTGGCAGAGATGATCATGACAGTGTGATATAGAACCCTGCACAATTTCATGTAAACTGGTTGGAAGAGAAAGTTGTTACAGTCAGACATACATTTATAAGTTAATTGCTTATACCTGCAGGAAACTTAATCCACTCCTTCTGAAAATTGGCAGACATAATAAATATAGGAAGGGATGTAAATGTGCCAAGTTTCATCTACATTACATTTGAGACAAAAAATGTTACAGCTAAGAATGTATATGAAGATATTTGCAAAATAATATAATTCAACTGCTTATAAAATTGGATCCCTTTAACAAATCTTTTAAAAAATATGGTACACATAATGCTGTCCATTGAAGGTATGTTCCCTCCAGGCTTCAGCCAGATATAATAAAAAACAAAAATGTTACAGCCAAAAATATGTTTTCAATTGAAACCAATGGAAAATGAAAACAAAAGCAAAAACAAAAAGGAAAATTTGATATTTATGAAAACAACAGATTTAAATAACAAAAACAAAAATGACATGGGCCTCTGGTGCACACCTCTAGTGCTTTTGGGGGCGGGAAAGGGAGTGAGGACAGGGGAGTGCTTTCGATGTGGGCAACAAGGAAGCGAGAGCAT
>QEPC01015313.1:2442049-2457429 GCA_003113815.1 Sphenodon punctatus | reverse complement strand
TTGGGTGTGGGGGAGGCAAGGGAGTGAGGGCAGGGGGTGCTTTGGATGTGGGGGCAAGTGATTGAGGGAAGACAGGCACTTTGGGAGGCAAGGAAGCAGGGGGACAAGGGAGTGATGATGGGGGGAGCATTTTGGGTATGGGGAGGCAAGGGAGCTGGGGCGGGGGAGCGCTTTGGGTGTGGGGGGGCAAGGGAGTGAGGACAGGGGGGGCGCTTTGTATTTAACAAAAAACTTGGATATTCCATAGTCAAAAAACCTCCAGGTTTCAAGAAGAGTTAAGGCCCTTAAAAATTCAATCATGCACTGAAAAGCATGAAAATTGTAAGTTAAGGCTCCCACCTTAACTTCCATGCTATGTTAACAGTAAAGAAATTGTATAGTCTTGCATATTGTGCTCACTTACAACTTAGGTTCCATGCACCCATATTTTGCCTTCGTCTTTCAGCCCCAATCCTCTTCCTCTGAAGGTTGGGGGCAACACTGAAGCTGGGGACAGGAGGGCGTGAGCTGTACCCTCATCCCCTCCGTTCCCTTCCCTCTATTCTTTCATGTCGGTTGGGGAGAATGGGACAGCTAAGTAATGCCTCACAACCCTCCCTCTTACCCACTAGTCCCCACTGCCTTCCCAGAGTACAGTGAAGCTGGGTACAGTCATATACAAATGTTTTATTTAAACTTTAAGTTGGGTATCCATTGAAATTAATAAAATGGAATGGCCATTGGAAGGAATGGAGGTAACAGCAGTGCCAGTTTCTAAATAAATACTATTGTCATCCCAACATCCAATTAAGTGACTGTGAAATAATACAACACAGTTTGGGAGGACATGAGGAAAGCAAGAAGATGTGAAATAGTGAGGAAGGCACTAGATGCAGTAAGTGGAATAGCTGAAATGACAGGAAAAAATACAAAGTGTGCAGGATCAAGAAAGTGGGTGGAATGACAGGAGGAATTAGAAATAGTTACAATAGCAATGTAGGTCTGAGTGAAACAACTGATTCAGGAGACTGATGGGATACCAGGGGGAGCAGTCCTTTCATTTAACCCACTTACCATAGCCGACCCCTATCCTTTGAGTCCCAATAGCCTCCCTCCCTGTTATTACACTTCCTCTCCTGATTTCTTTTTTCATTCCACACACACCCTTACTTCTGTTCCATATGACACACAGTCACACACAGATAAACATTGTGTTTCTCCAAGAGCATTTGCATTCTCTGTGAGGGGAGTGGGGGTTAGAGGGGTGACTTGGACCTAGGACTTCTGGGTTGTCTGTTACAAGGTTGAGAGCTGAGCAGGGGAGAGGAGAAGCTAGGAACCAGGACTATAGAGTTGCTTATAAAGGGAGTGAAGCCTACTGGATTAGAGTGGGGTAGAGAGGCTGGAAGCCAGGAGTCCCAAGTTCTCTATTAAAGGGCTGGGACCAAGTAGATTAGATGGGGAGAACGGGCAGGAGCCAGGACTCCTAAGTTCTTGCTTTCTTGCTTGCTTTCTTAAAGAGTTAGGGTAGCTATACCTCCCCTTTAAAAGAGGACACTTATTAAAAATACATGATGCAGGTCTGTACTGGAACCAATGCAGCCCTGCAACATGTATTTTTCATAAGTGTGCTCTTTTAAAGAGGAGGTATGGCCACCCAATAAAGAGTAAACAAGGGGGGTGAAGGGCCAGCTCATGCCCTCCTGTCCCCAGCTTCAGTGTTGCCCCCAACCTGCAGAGGAAGAGGACTGGGGATGAAAGATAAAGGTAAAGTGTGGGTGCATGGAGCCTAAGTTGTAAGTGAGCACAATATGGGAGACTGTACAATGTCTTTATTGCTAACATGGCACGGAGGTTAAGGTGGGACCCTTAACTTGCAATTTCCATGCTTTTTAGTGCATGATTGAATTTGCAATAACCTTATCACTTCTTGTAAACTGGAGGGTTTTTTACTAGGGGCGGGAAAACCGGTAAACCCGGTATCCGATAATGCCGGTACCGGGCGTACCGGCATTATCGGATTCGACCCGGTAAATCCGGTCCGGGTACCGGATTTTTTTACATTGCAGCCATTTAAAAATGGCTGCAATGTAAAAACTTAAAGCCCCACCAAAAAAGTTAAAAAAACCAAACCCTCCCCGAGTCCAGGCTGCGCGGGTGGAAGGGGGGACACCCCCCACCCACCCTGCCCAGCCTGGATTTTTGTTTAAAAAAAGACTCAGAGGCGAGCCCACCCCCCAGCACCAGCGGCCGCGGCGTCCCCGCAGCCGCCGGTAAGTATGACCCGATCCCTGGGGGGGGTGTTTAACACCCCCCCAACCCCCCAGGGATCACCCCTACTAAAGTTCAGTGCTTGCTTACCTTGCGGAGCTCCGGGTGCGGCGGCGGCGGGCGGTCCGGCGGCCTCAGCGCCGGCTGTGGCTGCCGGCGTCAGAGACGCTCTAGGCCTTCCGGGGAACTTCCGGGTTTCCCCGGAAGGCCTAGAGCGTCTCTGACGCCGGCAGCCACAGCCGGCGCTGAGGCCGCCGGACCGCCCGCCGCCGCCGCCGGAGCTCCGCAAGGTAAGCAAGCACTGAACTTTAGTAGGGGTGATCCCTGGGGGGTTGGGGGGGTGTTAAACACCCCCCCCAGGGATCGGGTCATACTTACCGGCGGCTGCGGGGACGCCGCGGCCGCTGGTGCTGGGGGGTGGGCTCGCCTCTGAGTCTTTTTTTAAACAAAAATCCAGGCTGGGCAGGGGGGGGGGGGGGTGTCCCCCCTTCCACCCGCGCAGCCTGGGAGGGGGAGGGGGAAGGAATTAATTTATTTCATTGATTTCAATGGGGACACAGCGCCCCATTGAAATCAATGAAATAAAACCGGTACCGGTATACCGGATTTAATCCGGGAATCCGGTTTTTAGAGAACCGGTAACCGGTAAATCTGGTAGCCGGTAATGGGCCCGGGGTCCCACCTCTATTTTTTACTATGGAATATATGTATGACTGTCTGGTGATGGACTCTGATACAGAGCACTGTAAATAAAGGACACTGTGGTGATGATCCCATGTGGACTGGCCTCATTTGTGGTGCTGATGTTACACCCTGCTTTTTGCTCAATTTTCATATTTTGTCTAGTTTTTTCTTAATCTGAAGTGAGCCCAAGTTATTTCAGTGACAAAATTTATTTATTTTATTTATGGGTATTTTCAGACGTTACGAGATCACAGTTAACCACAGTGAACCACGCTCAAATCCGTGGTGGGGCCAAAGCACAGTCAATACCCACATGGGGTCATAATCAACCACGCTTCCGGAGCTCCGGCCCAGACCATCCCCGAAAGCATGGTCAATGGGATTCCCAGTGGGAAACAACAAAAAGTAATGTCTGGACAGCAACCACCGGCTGGAAGCAAAGGAAATGATTCCCAGCCAGGGACAAAGCACACAGCATCGCTGCCAGGCAACCAGCAACAACACAGGCCAGGGAGGGAGATTTAAAGGGCAATCCGCAGCAGGGAAATGTGGTGGGATGGAGCGAGGAGGGAGGCGGGGGAGAGTGGTGGGAGAGAGAGCGAGGGAGGAGGAGGAGGAAGTGGCGGTGGTAGAGGAAGCGCAGGTGGAGGGGGAGGAGGTGGGGGTTGGCCTCGGAGGAATCGGAGATGGACATAGAGGGTAAGCGAGTGGCAGGGAGGAGAGAGGGACCGGGGGCATGAGGGCAGGGGAGGTGGTGAGGAGGCCGGTGCCGAGGAGGCCAGGCAGCGGGCGGAGGAACTAGGTGAGGCACATGGGCTGGGTGGGGATCCCCCAGGGGGACCGGGAGGGAGACCCAGGACAGGCGGAGCCAGTGAGAGAGGCTGGGGCACTGGGGAGGGGCGGGATAGGGTGCTGGGCGACACCCCTGGTGGGTCATGGAGCCCCAGGCCCATTCCAGGGCCAGGGGCGGGCGCCCAGGGTGGCAGATGATTCACCTTCATTTACCCTACAGGGCAACCCGAACAGACACAGTCACCTGGGCCCCCAGCACAGTGCATGAGGGAGTACCTGGCACAGATCTGGCACCAGAGGGAGGAACAGGCGGAGGACATTGTCCGCACCTCGGCAGAACAGAGGGAGCGGATGATAGCGGTAGTGAACCGAATGGAGGCAGCCATAGAGCGATCCCTGGATTGGGCGGAGGCTCAGGACATGTGGCTTCAGGCAGAGGTGCACCTGGAGTGGAGGCAGGAGTGCCAGGAGCACAGCAGGCAGATGGAAGTGCTCGGGCGGCTGGAACAGGCCATCACAGGGATGGTGCGGGAGCACTCCACCAAAACGGATAGGTCACATGACATTGGGATCTCCCTGCTCCTGCATGCGGGCAACATGTGCGCCAATGTGATGGCAGTCGCCCCACCAGGCACCCTACCTTCCCAGGACCCCATGTTGGGCCCCTCGGTGCCCCCACCCCCTTCCCAAGTGCCCCAGCCGCCACCACGCCCACCAGGGCCACGCATCCGCCTCCTGTTCCCCCCCAGCCCTCTGGAGGGTGCTGCCACCCAGAGAGGCCCCTTGGGTCCTGGGCCCTCCCTCTTCACAACCGCCGGCCACCCCGCTGGCCCATGAGGCCTCCCAGGACACTGCTGGGGACATGGAGAGTGGGGGGGAGGTGAGCTCCCAGAGCTCCGTGGCAACCACTGGGTGATCGAGGGGGTGTCCCTGGAAATGTGGGGGTAGGGGGTAGGGAGAGGGCAGTGTGAGGGGGGGCACGATGTGGAGTGGGGGCCGGTGGGGGGGGGTCGGGCGCACCTGTACAAAGGGGGTATAATAAATGCTTAGCCAACTGTACTGCTTCCTGTGACCTGGTCGGGGTGATGGGGGGGGGGTCACCGCCCATGTAAGGGCTGGCCCAAGGATCCCCCGGGGTCACCACGAGGGTGGGCCAGGTGGTGAGCACCCTCACGTATCTGCCTCCCGGTTGATATGCCTTGCCAGAGCGGCACAGATGCGTTTGGCATAACGGTACTCCCTCAGATTGTCCACGTTCACGTACAGTGGCACAGAGCCGGGGGGGCGCATGGGCTCGGGGTATTCCAGGTCTGCCCCATCGCCGGTCTCGCACACGTTGTGCAGCACACAGCAGGCCCCGATCACCAGGGCCGAGGTCTCCACTGTGTAGTCCAGCCGGTCTGTGAGGCTCCTCCAGCGCTGCTTGAGGACCCCGAACGCCCGCTCCACCACGGTCCTGCTGGAACACAGGCAGGAATTGTACAGCAGGAGACCAGGTACACCTTCATTAGCCACCGGGTAAGGGGATAGGCCGGGTCTCCCAGGATACAGGGGGGCATTGGTACCCCTCGATCCAGGTCATCCCATGTCAGCAAAGTCCCCCCAGAACAACCAGGCATATAAGGGGGAGATGGTCATGATCCGGGCATCGTGACTGCGGCCAGAGTTGCCCGTAAAGATGTCTATAAACCTCCCCCGGTGATCCACAACCGCCTGCAGCTGCAGTGAGTGATACTCGTGCCTGTTGACATACTCCGCAGGCTCCCCGGTGGAGGATTTCTATGTGGGTGCCATCCATGGCGCCCATGCAGTTGGAAAACCCGCCAGTCGCGAATCTGGCCTCACGGCCCCCTGATCCACCAGCTGGATCGCTCTGTCCAGGAGCATGCCCTCCACAGCCTCACAGACATCCCGGAGGATACAGGCACTCAGGCTGACCCCGAAGTGCTGGGAGACAGACCGGCAGGAGTCAGGCATTGCTAGGGCCCAGACCCCAATGGCCACCCGCTGAACCATGGGGATGGGGGTCCGCATGAGGGTGTGCTGGCAATCCAGCCAGGGCGTGAGGAGCTCAGCAAGCCGCAGCAAGGTGAGCTTGTCCATCCTAAAGTAGGCCCTCCAGGCTTCCTCATCCCACTGAACCACTGCCCTGGACCACCACCCCTGTGCCTGCTCTGTGACCCATATCCGCCGGTCAATGGGCATAGTGAGCAGGGTGGCCCGGCGCGAGGTCTCCCTCTGCCATTGGAGGTGCCCGGCCACCTCGCGGATTGCCTCTGCCCTGCTCCAGTCCTGGCTCATGGCCTGCTGGTCAGCCCCAGACACCCTCTGAGCCCTGAGCCGGGCCAGGGTATGCCTGTGGCCGTGGTGAGCCCTGTGGAACCGTGCAGCACTCCAGGCCATGGAAACCCAAGTGCACCTCTGTGGTAAGGATGTGCAGTTGATAGGTGTGGGAGCGATACCACTCAGCTGAGTGCACGAGGTGCATCCAGTAGGCAGCCGCCCTGTCCTGTTCCATGGTGTTGCAGCCCCAGGGGTTGGGGGTGGGGTCTGTCAGACCAGTTATGGCCTGGGTCGGCCGGTGCCCCACCCCTGGTTGTCCCACTGCAGGGTGGGCAGCCCTGCGCGCACTGTTGGGTGCACCTGCTGTCCTTGCATGGGGCCTGGCGCACAGAGAGGTGCACGCGACCGTGCGTTCCTGCTGCAGCTGCATCCCTTCTGCCATCACCCCCCACCTCTCCCTGTTTGCAACACAGTGTCCTTGCCAGCCTGATTAGTGTGTCGGTGGTCCTGCAGCTGTGCCGGGTCCGCACCCCACACCTCGCTCTGTTGCTATACATTGTTGCGACCCGTGGCCGCCTGGCTTGTCCTTGGTACCCCTCACCACCACCCCCAGCCCTGCAGGGAATGTGTGCCCCCCTGTCTGTGGTGTTATTCTCTCTGTCTGGCTGGACCATGGCTGGTTGTGCTTCCACCGGGGTTCCGCTTCCTGGCCCCCATGGGCCCCCCCCATGGCTGGACCTTTCGCGAGACCATGGCCCTGTGTGACCTGTGGCATACCCCAGCCATTCAGCTGCTCCTGGGCTGCCCGGACAGCCAGTTGGGTGCTTATGCAAGCCTGAGCTCTGGGTTTTGTTACTTCGGCTATGAGGCAAGCGCCCGGGATTGCCGGCTGCATGCGGAGACGCTGGGGCTGGTTCCCTTCCCCGATGGGTGCATCCCAGAGATGAGGTGCTCGCATGTGGCCTGGTCTGTGACTGAGACTGTGTCTGCTGTGTCTGTGTGCAGCCTGGATGCCTACATGGTCTGCCTTGTGGAGGGGGGCCCTGCCTTGGCCGTGTCCTGCCTTGGCCCGTTTGGCTGTGTTCACGGGGCCCGTGGGTACCAGTGCTCTTGTGGGGCGGTATATCACTGGCTGTTGGAGCTGGGTCAGCTTCTGTGGCCCCCTGATGCTGATTTCTGTGTGTCTGAGCCTACCACGGCAGAGCTGTCGACGCTGTCGGGCGTGTGATCCCGTTCAGATGTGCTGTTGGGGCTGTCCATGCAGGATCCTTTCGAGGCCTACTACCTGATTTTCCACCACATGTCCTTGTTGGGGTACCTCCGGGGCATGATCCACTGGCCCCACCTGGTTCACTGGGTGGGGCACCCGGCCCCTGGGCCCATTGTTGCCCCCAGCAGCTTGCTGTGAGTCCTGGTGTGCCTCCCGGCCCCTGGTTGCCTGCCCCCATGTGGGCTCCCACCCCCGCACGGGGGCCGTGTTCCACTGCCAGATCCCTCCCTGATGTCCCTGCTGTGCTGCCTGCTTCCCGGGGTGCTGCTGCCCCTGCCTGTGGCTCCAGGCCCCCTCCACCGCCCCCCCTGTCTGCCTCTGCACCCGGTGGTCCCCTCTGTGTTTGCCTTCCCCGGTGCCTGGGTCTGGCTCTGGCTCTCTGCATGGCCTCCCCGACTCACCTGGATCCAGCTGACTGTCCTCACCGGTCAGCGCTCCCTCTTGCAGCCCTGCCACCCCACCCCACCCCTTGGGTGCCTGTGTGACCTCGGGGTTCTGGGGCCCCTGGACTTCCCCTCCTGGCTTTCTTCCATGGGGGGTCTGTGTCTGTGGACCTGCTGCGCTGCACCAGCTCTCCTGCCTGCCCTCCATCGCCCCCTCGCTGGCGTGTGGGATCCAAGTGTGCCTCCTAAACCATTCCCAGACCACTCCCTGTGCTGTGTGGGCTCCTGCTGTGCATTTGGCCCGAGCTCTGGGGGGCCCCCATTCCGGGACTGCCAGTGTTGCTGTGGGGGTGCCCGTGCTGACTGTTCAGCTGTGGGGGTTGTGGTTGCCGTTGCCTGTGTCCTGCCCTGCCCCTGTGCCATTTCCCTCCTCTTCCCTGTCCCCCGCCCCCATGCTCGGTGTGCCTTGTGTGTTGTCCGGCCACCTGTGTCCCCCCCTTCCCTTCCTTTCCCTTCTGGGTGTGTGTGTGTGTGCCCGGGCCTGTGTTTGTGCTGTGTGTTCCATTGTGCCCCCGTTGTCTGTGTGCCTGTTGTGTGTGGTGCCTCGGAGGCTCTTCTCCCTCTCCCCCTCCCTTCCCATTTCCCTTGTGTGGGCATTCCCTTTTATGCCTTCTGGCTTCGTTTGCTCTCAGGTGGCCATGTCTGTGTCCCGCCCCCGCCCCGTGTCTTGTGGGTGTTTTCACCATGGCCGGGAATTGGCGGCACGTCTGTTGCGCAGCCCATCCGTGATCTGTTGGCCCAATTCCCTGCCGTGGTCCCAGTCCTGTAATGTCTGTTCAGGGCTTCTTTTGACCATGGGGGGTGGTTGTTTGGTTCACCCCCGCTGGGAATCCACTGTGGTGAATCGGGACCACGTAACATCTGAAATCACCCTATTTCTTAGCGTTTTTACCCTGCTGTTCCCCACAAGCTCAGGGCAGCATTATCTGGGACAGCTATAGGGAGGAATTTGGGGGGGAGGGGGCTTCAGGTTTTGGACTGCAGAAAGATACGGGTGTGGCAAAGGCATGCTGAGAGAGACTGCATGGTCTGGTGGGTGCCCAAGGCAAAGGCAGGAAGGGGTCTCTGGATCTAGCCCCTGCCCTTGATCACACATCCTTCATGCTTCTCCAGTGTTCAAAGGTAGGGACAGGGATCCAAGGGCCAGGAACTGGAAAGGGCCAAATAAAACCATCCACTAACTGAAAGTTGCCCATCCCTGTCTTAGAAGATGAAATAAGAAACTGCCCATAAACTATAGTATACTCTCCTCCTACATTCTGGGATCAGGCTGTGGAAATCTGTTTCCCTTCCTTTCTTAAACGCTGGAAATAAGCACTTTCATTTTCCTATTAAAAAAATTTCTCAGCAGTGTCAGGCCCCACCAACAATGGCAGTTTTGCTGTAATCCTTTTAAAAGGGCAGCAAGCCCCTTCTGCTTTGGAGACTCTTTCTGTCCGCAAGCAGAGTACCCTGGAGGAAGCTGCACAAAACAGAGAGCTCTCTGGGAACCTTGAACTTTTTCCTTTGGCACAGAGACCACTTTTAGATGAGCGGTTGAAACCAGTGCATTGAAGAACTTGCTGGCTGAAAAGCCCCACGGGGTGCAAAATCGATATCAGGGCTTCCAAAATGCGCGTTTAAAATGACCCCATGAGCAGTGATTCCTATGGCAGGGTGGCTACCTCTGGTACGTGTAAACGCACCATGTGCCCCACATGGCATTCCCCTGCCAGCGCCTTCTTCAATGTGCTGGTTGAAACCACTCATCTAAATGAGTCTCTGGGCAGGATCCTTGGTGGCTGTAAATTGGAATTGCTGGACTAACTTCAATGGTGTGGCACATATTTGCTTTGGATTAGGATCTGAAATCTCCACTTTTCTCATTGTGACACCCACCTGCCTGCCCTACAGGTTTAATTAGCTAAAGTTTGTCACATATTTTTCCTCCTGGCCCCTCAGTAGAGAAGGGGAAAAACAGAGAAGAATAAAATATGCAAATATAGGCCCTTTTAAAATGGACCAGGAAGGAGCCGTGGTGCAGGGGGGATGGGTGGGTGCCACAGTGGGTGTGTGGCATGTGGGCGGCCCATTACACAGATGCCCACCCACCTCCACGCACGAAGGCACCTCCGTTTTCTCCAGTGCCTCTGTGTGGGGGGGATCATTGGAGATGGGTGGAACGGGGGAATCGCACGCACACCCACCCACCAGTCACGTCGGTCAGACAGATGCCCCCCCAGCCCATGAAGTCACACATGTCAGCAAGGGGGGGAGGGCGTTCATGTAAAAAGGGCCATAGATTCATGAATTCAGTTTGTCTACCTGTTTTCTGAAATGAAGATCCAAATTCAAATTTGAGCTGATTAAAAAAGTATCAGATTCACACTTTGGTTTCTTCATTGTTTAGTACTTTCTTATTCCTTGCTAGTCATTAATTCATTACATTACTGTTCATTCTAACTGACAGAGGAGTGAGAGGAGGCACAAAGAGACGACGCATCTTGCCCAAGGTCATATTTTGATAGGAATGGGTGGTCTGGATTCAGAATGATCCGTAACTGTCTGGATCAGGCTGTTGTAGATCAATCCGATTACATCTGTCAGTTCCAGATCTGGCATTCTGGACCTGGATTTCCCCCCAATCCCCGGTGCCATGGAGTGTACTTACCAGCCTCAGGGGGCTTGATTGAAGAGACCCAGTAGATATAGTGTACCTGGAAAAGGGCGTTAAGAGAGGTGATCAAATTTGCAGATGACACCAAGTTATTCAAGGTAGCTAAAACATGAGCAGACTGTGAGGAACTGCAACAGGATCTTATGAGACTGGGTGCCTGGGCATCTAAACGGCAGATGAGATTTAATGTGGACACGTGCAAAGTGATGCATGTAGGGAAAAATAATCCAAACTAGGCGTACACAATGCTGGGTACTAAGCTAGGAGATACCACTAGGGAAAATGACCTGGGAATGATTGTGGACAAAACACTGAAATCCTCAGTCCAGTGTGCAGCAGCAGTAAAAAAAAAAAAGCAAACAGAATGTTAGGAGTTATTCACAAAGGGATAGAAATGACGATGTCATAATGCCTCTAGATAAATCGATGGTGGGACCTTACCTGGAATATTGTGTGCAGTTCTGGTCACCCCATCTCAAAAAAGACATAGCTGAACTAGAAGGTACAGAGGACAACAAGAATGATAAAGGGTATGAAACAGCTTCCGTACAAAGAGAGGCTTGACAAGCTGGGTCTCTTCAGCTTGGAGAAGAGAAGACCAAGAGGGGACGTGATAGAGGTTTATAAAATTTTGAGTGGTGTGGAACAAATAGATAGGGAACGGTTATTTACCCACTCAAATAGTACTAGAACTAGGGGACACTCCATGAAACTAGCTGCCAGCAGATTTAAAACAAATAAAAGGAAGTACTTTTTCACTCAACACATAATTAACTTATGGAATTTGTTGCCAGAGGACACTGTCAAGGTCAGTAGTATAGCTGGGTTTAAAAAAGGACTGGATAGGTTCTTAGAGAGTAAATTCATTAATGACTATTAACCAAGTAGCTTACGGGATGAACTTCTTATTGTAGAGTTAGCTTTCTGTTGAATAACACACAGCAGAAATTTCTTCAAAACAGAACTTTACTAAGAACTCAGAAGAGAGGCTTCCATACTGTACAGTCTGCATGGGACAAGATGGAGGACAAAGAGACGAGAAGAGAGGAGACAAGGAGGGGAAAAAAATGTTTCATCCCCTGACCCTCCCACTATTGGACAAGCCCCATATTAAGCTTGCAGGGCTTGCAATGGGCTTTTACTTGTGACTGTTGCACAATCCAACACTCCTTCTCAACAGTCACTAGTCAAACGCACTAGGTTCATTCTTCTTAACAGCTTGCGATGGCATTCCCCTGCTAATGGCATCATGAACACATCCGCTGTCATGTCCTCTGTAGGACAGTATTTCAGTTCGATGAGTCCTTGTTCCTGTGAGTCTTTCAGGAAATGGTATTTTACATCAATGTGCTTGGTTTGGGGGTTGATTCTTTCTATTTGCGCCAGAGCTATACATCCTTGGTTGTCTCCCAGGATCGGCGTGGGTCTGTCCAATTTTTGCCCCAGATCATTCAGAAGCTGTTGCAACCAGATAACTTCTTGCCTGGCATGTGCTGCTGCCAAGTACTCTGCCTCCATTGAGGAAAGTGTCACAGAGGCTTGTTTCCTACTGCACCAGCTGATGGGTCTTCCACCAAGCAAGAATAGGTACCCACTGGTAGATTTTTGGTCAGAATGGTCTCCAGCCCAATCTGCGTCCATGTACCCTATCAGGTCTGACACGGAAGTTGCTGGGAGCTGTAGCTTGAGGTGCACAGTACCGTTCAAGTGCCGTAAGACCCTCTTCACTGCATTTCAATCCCTTTGGGTTGGGGCTGAGACTTATCTACACAGTATACCTATTGCTACCACAATGTCAGGCCTTGTGATTGTGGCAATGTACAAGAGCTTTCCTATTGCCTTTCTATATTGTTTATTGTCTGGCAGCAATTAGCTCGGTTCTTTGATCTCCTTTGGGTAGCTGGTTTCCATAGGGGTATTTGCTGCCTTCACACACCCCATGCCAAAACTTTTTATCATCTCTTCTATTGACTTCCTTTGGTTGAGAAGATAGCTTCCAT
Source organism: Sphenodon punctatus (assembly GCA_003113815.1). Classification (NCBI taxonomy): domain Eukaryota; kingdom Metazoa; phylum Chordata; class Lepidosauria; order Sphenodontia; family Sphenodontidae; genus Sphenodon; species Sphenodon punctatus. The sequence goes on along the minus strand of QEPC01015313.1, from coordinate 2,445,051 downwards.
CATCTTCTCTTTCAATTTGTATTCCAAGGTAGTGCATTATCTTACCCAGGTCCTTAGTTTCAAAGACCTGATTTAGAGCTGTCATTCTTTTGCACTCATCCCCTTCTTGCTCAAAGCTTACGATAAGGTCATCGACATAAATTAATACAAAGATCCACCTGCCCCTTAGTCTCTTTGTGTATAAGCAGGGATCTGCTTTGCTTCTGGTAAAATTTTCCCTTATGAGCACCTTGTTTATTTTAGTGTCCCACGCTCTGGTGACCTGCTTAAGCCCATATATGCTTTTGTGTAGTTTGCTTACAAGATCTGGCCTTTCAGCATCTTCAAACCCTGGTGGTTGGTCCATGTAAATATCTTCCTTCAACTCACCATTTAGGAATGCTGTTTTCACGTCCATATGCTTGATTTGCATTCCTCTTCTGGCAGCTATACTTAACAATGTTCTGATTGTAGTGTGCTTAACTACAGGTGCAAATGCTTCATCGTAGTCTTCTCCATACTTCTGGGAGTATCTTTTCGCGACAAGTCGGGCCTTGTACTGTTCAGTATTTCCCTGTGCATTGTACTTTATTTTAAATATCCATTTACAACCTATAGTCTTTCTCCCTGCGGGCAGTGGAGTAAGTGTCCACGTCACGTTGTCCTGCATGGACTTTACTTCTTCTTCAGCCGCTCTTACCCATTTTTCTGCTTCCCCTTCTGACATCTGTGAGATGTCCTCCCAGGATTCTGGCTCTGACAATTTACTGATGCTGACTCTGTAGGACAGACGAGTGGGGGGAATGCCTTTGTTAGACCTCGTCAACTGCCTTGGCTCAGCATCAGCAGCTGGCTGTGTCTGTTCCTGCACTTCTGTTACTTTTGTGCCGATTTCGATTATTTGTTCAGAGGATTTCTCCCTTTCAGTGGTTTCATCCATGGTTGATTGTTCTCCTTCGCCTGGACCTTGGAGAGTCATCACACTGTCGCTTGAGTTTTCCACAAAAGCATACTGTTACTAATGGTTATTCTGTCTGTGCGTGGATCCAGGATTCTGTAGCCTTTGGAATGCTCACTATATCCTACGAGAATGCCTTCCACTGCTCTGTTTTGCAGCTTGGTACATTTCTCCTCTGGGATATATACGTACGTCTTACTTCCAAATACTCTGATGTGGCCCACGCTAGGTTTTTGACCATGCCACAGTTCTTATGGAGTTTTCCTCACTGTTCTAGAATACAGCCAATTTTGTAGGTAGGTAGCAGCAACTGCTGCTTCACCCCAGTATCTTTCTGGTAGTCCAGAGTCTGTTAACATGCATCTAATCATTTTGGTTAGTGTTCTGTTTTCCTTTCAACTGTTCCGTTCTGCTCAGGTGTATATGGCACTGTCTTTTTGTGCTCAATTCCATGGAGTTTCAGGAAGTCCTCTACTTCCTTTCCTGTGAACTCACCTCCATTGTCAATCCGCAGTGTCTTTGGTCTGTACTGGAACATGTTGCTCGTCATGGTCACATAGTCCTGAAGTTTGTTGAAGACTTCATTATTACTCTTCATGACATACATGATCGTGTACCTTGAATAGTCGTCAATGAAAGTTACCATATACCGGTTGCCTCCTGGCGTGGGAACCTTCATTGGGCCACATACGTCACTGTGTGTAAGATCAAGTAGTTTCGTGGCTCTATTCTGACTCTTCTTAGGAAGTCTAGCCCTTGTGGCTTTGGCTCTGATGCAGCAGTCACATTTCATGATAACGGGACATGTTGATACCTTAAGGTCTTTGGTCAACTGCTGTCTGTGCATTTCCTTGATGCTGTCTGGGTGTCTATGTCCCATGCGTCTATGCCACAGGTGGATGTAGTCATTGTGTGGCTTGTGCCCAGTGAGCTTCCCCTGTTCTTTCACTGTGCTCAGACAGTACAGGTGCTCATTTGCAGTGGCTCTGGCCAGTACTTGTGTCCCACTTTGAATTGTGCATTCATCTCCCTGGAAATGGATGGAGAGCCCCCTCGCTGCCATATGCCTCACAGACAGGAGTCCCCCTTCTAAGTTGGGCACATAGAGCACATCTTTCATGGGTATGGTCAGTGTGCCTCCCTGTGACTGGTTGCAGTACAGGAATCCTTGTCCAATTCCCTCCGCATTGATACTTCTCCCATCTGCAAGGTAAATCCTTTCTTTACTGCTCAGATCCAGCCCTGTGAAGAATCCTTTATCGCTAGTCATGTGCCTTGTTGCTACACACCAATTTTGAGGTGAGCTGTCTTGCGTTGCTCTGAAGCACCCACTCCGTTGTTGAGTGACTGTGTGGCTGTTTGTGACTTTAGCCCTCTGCTTAAGTGTTCATGGAGACAGATTCTGCTGTTCTGCTTTCCATATATAGCAGTCTTTCTTTAAATGTCCCTCCATACTCTGGTTTCCCTCTTAGGAGCTTTGACTGAGGTGCAGTCTCATTACCCTGCTTTAGAACATTCTGCAGGTTCTCCTTTCTGCGCTGGAATTCATCCACAAGTCTACCTTTAAAAAATTCCAGCTTCAGTTCAGCCTCTGGCCTTGTTTCCAGGGCATTGATGAGTGCACTGTAAGATTCAGGCAGGCTGCAGAGGTGTAGGGCTATCACATGGTTGTCCTTTATATCTTCTCCAGTGCTGCGCAACTGTGCCACTACTTCCAACATGGCATTTATATGCTCCTGCATTTTGCTTTCTTTGCCAAGCCTCATTTTGTATAGTTTCCTCAGTAGAAACAGTTTTCTATTCAGGCTAGTTCTCTCATGCAAGTTTTGCAATGCAATCCACATGCCTCTTGCTGTGGTCTCACTTCTTATATGGATTAGCAGGTCATCTTCTACCAATAATTTATAATAAACGTATTGTAGCTTTTGCTAACCTGTCCTTTTTATCCCATTCCTCATGATTTGCTGCTGGTCTGTTCATGGTAATCACCTCCCATAGATCATCTTTAGACAGCAGCATTTCCACTTTAAACTTCCACAATTGGTAGTTTACATTGTTCAGCTTT
>QEPC01015313.1:2413203-2429530 GCA_003113815.1 Sphenodon punctatus | reverse complement strand
ATAGATAGATAGATAGATAGATAGATAGATAGATAGATAGATAGTTGTAGGAGTTAGCTGAGATAGAGATAGTGTTTAGAGATTTAGTGTTTGTAGGAGTAGGCCTTTGTACTTATTAGATAATCTATTTAGTTGATAGCATTTAGAATAGTTATAGTAGTTAGATTTAGTGTAGATAGATAGATATATAGTGTAGATTAAAAAAAAAAAAATAAAAAAAAACAACAACAACAATATAAAAACATTATTTTGGAGGGAGAAATGGAGAAGGGAAGGAGAGGTCAGTCTTCTGCCCATAGGGGAGGCAATGGGGGCCATGCCAGGGGAGTGGCAGCAGGCAGCAGCAGTAGCCTGAGCACATCACCACGTCCCAAACTCAGCAGGCCTGCTTTAGGCCAACAGGCTTCAGCGGCTCAGAGTCACCTCCTGGCAGTGCCCTCCTCCACTGCCACGCAGGGCATTGGAAGGCCTGCAGAACTTGAGGCTGCGTCTGTCTCTGCTGCTGCTGGTGCTGGGGTAGGTGCTGCTGCTTCCGATGTTCCTACAGGGCCACCAATGTCCCCCACTGTTGAGGCGATCCCCAGCAGTCCAGAGCTGGTGGATCCCACCCTGGCTGCTAGAGACAGAGTCCGATCCCCAGGCAATGGCAGTATGGAGAGGAGTAGCAGCAACAGCAGCAGCACTAGCAGCTATAGAGGGGGGCACAGGGAGAGTGACAACAACATGGAGGGCACGGGCAGTCTAACCTCAGGGTCCCAGTACTCCCCTTCACGGGACATCACCGTGATCATGGACAGTGAGCCAGAGGCAGATACTAGTGCCACAGAGGAGATATCTGGAGCTGAGGCGATGGCTGAGCCTCCTCTCAGAGCTGTGTCACCAGTGCCACCAAGTTCTCCCCCTCCCAGCAGTGCTAGCAGCAGTGTGTCACCCGGGATGGGCCAGAAGGCAGGAGGGGGGGGGAATCCTCAGTCTGGGAACATTTTAAGCAGGTGCGGGCAGATGATCCCAGAGAGGTGCAGTGCACTTTGTGCAAAAAGCTGGTGAAGCATGGACAGGTGCTCACCAACCTTGGGACAACTGCAATGGCGAGGCACCTCAAGGCATGCCACAGTGCTCTGCTGCTAAGTGGGAAGGCAGGGGAAGTGGATGCCAGCGGGTTCCCGACTGCAGCGGCCAGTCATCTGGCTCCTTCAGCGTGACGGAGACCATGAGCAGCTCCACCGCCACCCTCAGCCAGGTGACCCCGCTGGTCCATAGTCTCCAGTGGAGCCTGGACAAGATTCTCGGGTGGCAGGATTGTGGCCCTGCAGGCAGGAAGATATCCAATGAGGCGCTTGACCTAGCACAGAAGCTGAAGGTGGGGCTGAGTGCATGCTTTGATGAGCTCCTGCACCAGGAGGAATATGTCCTGGCAACCATGCTGGATCCCAGGATCAAGACAGCATGGCATGTGAGACAGTGGTCTATGGTCTCCGGAAAGGTGTGCTGGTGCAGACGGTCCAGTAGGCAGAGCAGACTATGCAGCAGGATGCCCCTGTGTATGGTGGGAGTGGGAGCAGTGACCCCTTCCAGCCATCTGGGTCTATCCCTGGCCCCAGCCCTACCGGTAGCAGCAGGACCAGCAGCAGCAGGATGAGCAGCAGCAGCAGGACCCCTATTGCCAGCAGCTCCTCCTGTGTGCAGGCCACTCTGGGGAGCATGGTGCCCATCACAAAACAGCAAGAAGCATGACTGAGGGCAGTGGGGCAGGTGGTGCCCACCCAGAGCTACCATAGGCAGTATGATGGTGCCTCAGCAGCAGTAGAGACCTACCTGGAGGAGTAGCCATGCATTAATCCCAGCAGCGATCCCTTGGTCTACTGGGCCAGCAAGGCCAATGTGTGGCCAGCCCTGTCAAAAGTGGCCAAGGGTATCCTGTCCTGCCCACCAACCAGTGTCCCCAGCAAGTGGATGTTCTCTGTGGTGGGGGACATTTGCTCCCCACACTGCCTGAGACTGGGGGCCAAGTTGGTGGAGCAGTTGCTCTTCTTGAAGGTCAACCTTCCTCTCCTGGGATTCCCCGAGTTGCCCTTCGACAAGGAGTGATGGTGCAGTGGCACACGCCATCCCATGCCAGGGGTAGTCTTGGGATGGGGCTCCTCCTCAATTTATACTTGGGCTACTGCTCCTGTGTTGCTGAGGTGCTGTCCCTCCCTCCCAATGCTTGGCACCTGCCCCCCCTCTCTCGCGCTCTCTCTCATACTAGACAGCCTCGACGGCCTTATCTGTCTGATCTCATGATGCAGGGTGGCATTGGGAAACAAACTGTAAACCTGTCAGCCGGCCTATAGCTACACAATCTCAGCCCGCCTATGTGACACTGACTGACTCTCGCTCTCTCGTGCTGTACAGTCTTTGATAGCTAGCCTATCTGAGTGCCCTGCTGCCAATGTCCCAGCCTGCCTGCCCTACTGCCTCCCATGTCACTCTGCCTGTCTGCCCGCCCAGCTTGTCAACAAGCTCAAAGCATGCCTCAGTCTGCCTCCCATGCTGAGGTGCCTGTCTGCCCACCCAGGTTGCCTAACTCAAAGCCTGCCCAAGTCCACCTGCCCTACTGCCTCTCATGCCACGCTGCCTGCCTGCCCACCCAGGTTGCAAAATTTTAACCCTCCTGCCGCTCATGCCACACCGCCTGTCTGCCTCCCCTGGCAACCAATGTCTGCTTCTGCTGCTACCAATGGCCCCCAGGCCTATATGCTGTCTGTGCCAAGGGTTCTGTTCCTGGCAACCAATGTCTGGTGATGCTGCTGCCAATGGCCTCCAGGCCTATATGCTGTCTGTGCCAAGGGTTCTGTATCCTGGCAACCAACTTCTGGTGATGCTAGTGTCAATGGCTCCCAGGCCTATATGCCATCTGTGCCAAGGGTTTTGTACCCTGGCTACCAATGTCTGCTGATGCTAGTGCCAATGGCCCCCAGGCCTATATGCCATCTGTGCCAAGGGTTCTGTACCCTGGCCACCAATGTCTGGTGATGCTAGTGCCAATGGCCCCCAGGCCTATATGCCGTCTGTGCCAAGGGTTCTGTACCCTGGCCACCAATATCTGGTGATGCTAGTGCCAATGGCCCCCAGGCCTATATGCAGTCTGTGCCAAGGGTTCTGTACCCTGGCCACCAATATCTGGTGATGCTAGTGCCAATGGCCCCCAGGCCTATGTGCTGTCTGTTCCAAGGGTTCTGTACCCTGGCTACCAATGTCTGCTGATGCTAGTGCCAATGGCCCCCAGGCCTATATGCAGTCTGTGCCAAGGGTTCTGTACCCTGGCAACCAATGTCTGCTTATGCTAGTGCCAATGGCCCCCAGGCCAGGCCTATATGCTATCTGTGCCATGGCATCAAGAAACAGCCACTCCAGCCCCAGAACCCACCATCAAGGTTCTGGTGCCTACGTTACTGGCAGGGAGGGCTGTGTCCAATATCTAGAAGCTGCCACTCTAGCCCCAGCCCAGGACCCATCCTCAGGGTTGTTGTGCCCTGTCATTCCACTCACGGGGTGCTGTCATTCCACCTTTTCTTTATGCAACCTGCTGTTCATGGTGAGAGAGAGAGAGACAGAGAGAGACAGAGTCTCCCCACTGCTAAAAGGAGATACAGACATGATCCCACCCATGCTGCCACATGCACTATATGGCCACAGAGAGAGAGAGAGAGAGAGAGGCTCCCTGCTAGAGTGAGAGAGATGGGGGTGGAGGGGTAGAGGTAGGTATATCCAGCTCAAGCTGCCACCTGCCAGAACCAGGAAGAACTCCCATCTGTGCTCATGCATCCGATCAATGCCCATTGGCCATTGCCCACATCCAGCAGCAAACCTACCAGAATGAGATGGAATATATCAGTATAGCATAACGTATTATATGTTCCTGCCTGCCTGTGTGCATTCCTGTACCTGCTGCTTGATTGAATGAAGTGTGCCCAACCATGCACTAATTCTAGGGACATAATTATCATTAAACTCACATAGGCTGTCATTCCATTGTACCTGAATCAGTCATGCCTGCCCATCCCAGAGATTCTGGGACCAAAATTCCAGTCACTGGGGGCTGCATTCCATTCCACTGCATCCAGAAGCCCGGTGTTCGCACACCAGCCTGCCCCACCCCCCAACAGCCTACTCCTCTGCACCCACCTGTGGATGCCCGCTGAAGCTGCTGGAAATAAAATCCCCTCCGACCATCATCTCCTGCTTTCTGCTGCCAAGGAGTCTGTCTCTCTTTCTCTCTGGCACACCCACACAGACACAAGCCCTACCCTTCCTGGGGGGCTGTCTGCAAGTTGAGACCCTGCTGCTGTCTGGCACATTTTGGGGTTAATACCTTAACTACACTACATGTGGAGCCAGCCAGATGCTGCTGGTAGGGATCAACAAGCTGTATGAGATTCTGCCATCTGCCAGCCAGAACTTCAGCACATAGGGATAAAAGATTGGACAGGTCAAATGAAGCTCATAACAACAAATACAACAACTTTTATTAAAACTATTTAAATAACAACAACAACAACAACAACATTGTAAAACCAAAACCAAACACTGAAAGGAAAATTAGAAAGGAAATTATTAGTCTTTTGGCCTGTCCCCTGGAACTTGGGGGAAAGGCAAAAGGCGGTGGGGTGCAGCACAGGACTGAGGGGCAGCCACCCTGTGCTCTGCCATTTCATAACCGTGGGCCAAGGCAAACTTCACGGCCCCTTCCACATCTTGATGCCACCTGGAGACCGCCTGGTGGTAAAGTTCCAGCCTCTTCATCTCGACGGAGACGTACTGGGAGTACGCCTCCACCTGCTTCTTCTCCACCTTGAGAGCCTGGAATTTTTCAACCAGGTGGTTCTCCATGCAGCGTATGCCTGACATCATTTGGCAGCCAGGCCTCTCTACTTTGGCCCGAAAGGCCTTTGCTGCAGCAGACTCCCGGGGCCTGGGGGACTCCACATTGGGGCTGGAGGAGGGGGAAGGGCTTACATGGCATCACTTTCAGGTTGTCTCCCCCCCTCTTCTGGTGCTGATGCTCCAGCTCCACAGTCATGCCAGAGTCCTCCTGCCACCTTACCGTCTGGCCATAGAGCCTTTCAATAAGGGCAATTAGCCCTGATGTGGTCCCCTCTCTCTGCCTTTGGAATCTTTTCTTGCAGATCTAAAGAACATAAATAGATAGGAACATAAGAAGTGCCATACTGTGTCAGACCAATGGTCTGTGTCAAGCCCTGCCTGCATTCTGTCTCCACAAGTGGGTGGGTGGCCAATCTCTCTCTGCAGGGGACTAACAGGTCATAGAGGGCAATGCATATTGCATACCCTGTTGTTCCAGCCCCCATGCCTTACCTTATCATACCACCTCCAGACATTGGACCTTGTCTGCCCAAAGTCTGGGCGTGGCACTGGTGACCTCCGTCTGGGTGTCCTGTGTGGCATGGCACCAGCACTGGCATCTGATTCCTCTCTCAAACAGGAACACATAACACCAAAGTAATATCATGCATTTATGATGATGCCTCTAGTCCTCACTCCTTGGGGTGCTAGGGATGGCAACGGAAGATGGTGACCATGGCTGGCATGTGCAAATCCTGCCCTTATTTGGGGGTGCTACTGCTAGGTAGGTATGGCAACTAGAGAGTGGAGGCCCTTGCTAGGGATGGCAGGCAGGCACATGTTTGAGTGAGGGTGCTGCTTGTGCTCGTGCCTGACTGCTGAAAAGGCCCCCACACTACAGTACCCTCTCACTCTGTGACAGACATCCGCTGCTACCCGCTGATGCCCACTGTTTGTGCCTGACTGATGCCCACCACCCACGCACCGACCCACATGCCAGTGAGCTCGCTCTAATGGATAGAGCCTTTCTTGTCCTCAAAGTTAAAAAAAAGTTTACAAGCCTCGCAGCACCTCCTGTGCCTGCCACTTGCTCCTCATCAGAGGAGCCGGACACCACCACCAAAGGTCCAGGGGCTCGGTCAGCAACCTCATCCTACTCCTCCTCCACCACCACCGGCTTCAGGAGCACCACATTGGCCCCCAGGTGTGGAATTAAGACAACAGTCTTTTTCATTATTTTTTTTAAAAACAGCTACTCCGACCAACACACAGACCAACAACACCCACCAACGCTCACCAACCAGCCAAAACAACACAGCCAAACCAAACACAAACAGCCAAAACACCCGAACCGAACATCCAGACAGCCAAACACACTCTCTCGCCACACAGCTCCGCACGCACTTGAATTTCCGGTTTCCGGCGCGATCACGGGATCTCGCGATATCTTTTTCTGAACACCCAAACTGAACACGACCGAACTGAACACCCGAACCCGAACTCAGCAACTGACCTGAATGCCTAAACTGAATGCCTGAACCAAACCAGACTGAACCAAATGACCAAACCCGAACTGCGATCTGTTCACACATCCCTAAAATTCCAGCTTCCGTTCAGCCTCTGGCCTTGTCTCCAGGGCATTGATAAGGGCACTGTAAGATTCAGGCAGGCAGCAGAGCATTACGGCTACTACATGGCTGTCTTTTATATCTTCTCCAATGCCACGCTGCTGTGCCACTACTTCCAACATGACATTTATATGCTCCTGCATTTCACTTTCTTTGCCAAGCCTCATTTTGTATAGTTTCCTCAGTAGAAACAGTTTGCTATTCAGGCTAGTTCTCTCATGCTAGTTTTACAATGCAATCCACATGCCTCTTGGTGTGGTCTCACTTCTTATATGGATTAGCTGGTCATCTTCTACCAATAAACTAATTGAAGCCTTTGCTAACCTGTCCTAGTTTTTATCCCATTCCTTGTGATTTGTTGCTGTTCTGTTCGTGGTAATCACCTCCAATAGATCATCTTTAGACAGCAGCATTTCCACTTTAAACTTCCACAATTGGTAGTTTACACTTTTCAGCTTTCCTACTGAAAGTCTGAGCTCTGAGCTGCTTGCCATACTTGCTTCCCTCCCTTTCCCTTTCTGGGATTTAGACCTTCTTACTCAGAGTCAGTAGGCCTCTCTGTCTGAGAGTTTTCTTTCACAGTCTGAACTCCTTCTGGGCTGCTTCTAGTCTTCAAAATTGCCTTGAAGATGTCCTGGGCCCATAACCTATTATAGAGTTAGCTTTCTGTTGAATAACACACAGCAGAAGTTTCTTCAAAACAGAACTTTACTAAGAACTCAGAAGACATGCTTCCATACTGTACAGACTGCATTGGACAAGATGGAGGACAGAGAGAAGAGAAGAGAGGAGACAAGGAGGGGGGGAAAACTGTTTCATCCCCTGACCCTCCCCCTACTGGACAAGCCCCATATTAAGCTTGCAGGGCTTGCAATGTGCTTTTACTTGTGACTGGGTAATTTCAGACTTTACGATATCACGGCCAACCACAGTGAACCCCCTGTGGTGGCTGCGGTGCTGTAACATCTAAAGGGGTTCCCACCAGATGTGAACCCCTGTGAACCCCCGGCGGGAATCCCTTTGACCACGCTTTCAGACCTCCGACCACCCGGAGGTCCAAAAGCATGGTTAGTGGCCATGTGCAGGAATAAGCAAAAAGTAATGTCTGTTACCTTCTGCCAATCCTGGGTCGCGGTCCCGACCATAGGAGGGGATTGGGCACAGCAGCCGGATTGGCCGCTGTGCCCGCCCGTCTCCCAGAGGACAGGCGGCCGGGGAAGCATGGGGGGGGGCAGGACTGTGCGGCCGCACATCGCACAGCCCCGCCCCCTCCCTGATCCCTGAGTGGAATCAGCCCAGCATGTCTAAAGGATGGCCAGACTGATTCCTGACTGGGATCCGAAACAGATCCCGGTACGTGGTTGGACATGCCCTGTGCACGTCTGAAATTACCCACTAGGGGTGGAAATTCCGGTTCTTCCGAGATCTGATATTGCCAGTATTTGAGTGTATCAGCTTAATCCGATAAAACCAATATTTATTTTACCGTCGTACTGGATTTTTTACATTGCAGCCATTGAAGTCAATAGCCACAATGTAAAAAATCCAGTACCCCGGCCAATGTTTAAAATCCTGTATGCCGATACCAGTAAATCCGGTATCAGGGAGATCTGATACCGGTACATTCGGTATCTGGTATTCTCCCCGGTGTCCCACCCCTATTACCTACTGTTGACCAATCCAACAATTCTTACTGTCGGGAGCTGGGAGTGAACAACAGGGAATGGATTGCCCATTGTGACTGTTGGTTCTTCTCCCATGTGATCAAGATTGGCCACTGTCAGAGGACAGGATGATGGGCGTGATGGACCATTGGTTTGACTCAGAATGGCAGTGGCACTACTTATGTCCTTATGTTCTTAAGTTCTGCCAGCCTGCTGCTGCTGTGGGGGGCCTCCCATCAAGTTCCTTCACCATGGTGCGCTGCCAAGCTCCCGGCTCCAGAGTACACATGTGCAAAATGGCCACCGAATCCATTTTGCACATGTGCAGCCCTTTCCAAAAATAGCAGTGGCTGTGGCACTGCCATTTTAGGAAAGGGTAGTCAGTCTGCGAATGCACAGACTAGCTGCCCATTTCCAAAATGGTAGTGACACTGCCACTGACATTTTGGAAAAGGGCTTCGCATGTGCAAAATGGCCCTGGCAGCTATTTTGCACTTATGCGCTCTGGAATTGGGAGCTCAGCAGCACACCACAGCAATGGAGCTTGACAGGAGGCCCCCCCATAGCAGCAACAGGCCAGTGGAGCTTCAGTCAAGCCCCCTGAGGCTGGTAAGTACACAGCAGGGTCCCAGGGGATGGGGGGGGGTCAGACCCACTGCCCCAGGAAGAACTCCTACAGATGGGAGCACAAATCGGTTTCCCATTGACTTTAATGGGGAAATTTCCAATTGACTTCAATGGGATCCAAGTCTGTAACCAATCTGGAATTATTTCACAGATCTGAATCTGGAACTTGATCTGGATGCCAATCCCTAATTGAGTCCCACTTAAGGAAGGGCTGCCCCAGATCTCTGACTTCATCAGTCCATGACATGCCCCTCCTTTTGTAAGCAATGTAAGACCTGGCTGTTCCACTGGGCTTCTGGTGAGGGAGACCGGTGAGGAGTGAGGGTGGTTAGGGAAGGGAGGGTCTATGAACTTTTACCCTTTGTATTTTCTCATAATTTTATTGGTTTTAGGGTTATTTATGTTTATTTATTTTGTATTTGTTATCTGTAAGCCACCCCAAGCTGCATCAGCTGGAGGGGGCAGCCTAAAAATCTAATAAATAAATAAATAATAGGTCTTTGTATGGGGTTCCCACAATTCCTAAGGATGATCATGAAGATCATTTGCTGCCCTGCCCAGAATAGGCATGTGTGAAACTCCACAGCTAAGAGTTAGGAGCACTGGGCAAGTCACAAGCAACAGAAAGAGAGAATGATCAGCTTCCACTATTCCTGCTAAAGCCCTTTTTGGGACCAGTCATGGAATTTGTGGGGCCTGGGGCAAGATAAAATGTGGGGCTCCTCCCCAGTGGCCCTGCTCCCTTGGAGACACTCTCCATATGGCTCTAGAGGTGATCATGTTTGGAGCCTTGCTGGGAAGGAGGGAGGGCGCACCCTTAGAGAAAATAGTGAGGCCTAGGACAATTGCTCCATGTCACCCTGTGGTAAGACCAGCCCTGGCCCTGTTGGTGATTGATCTTTACATTGGTAGATTCAGTTGTAACTAGTAATTTGGAGCTGAAACAAATATCCACAATAAATTTCATACTCCTCTAATTCATCTTCTTTGAATTATATCTTGGAAAGCAGATGAAAAGCACTAGCTATTTCCACTTGTGAGGAGCTGAAACTTGGACCAGCAGCCCTGAGACAGTGTCTTGACCTTGCTGGTCCTCTCCAGACCCCTTTGTTGGATGCTGAGGCCATGCCCCCACTGGTCCAGATTGGCTTGTGCCCCTTTATAAGGCCACCTAGCTCCCATAAAAAGCTGAGTGAAGAAATGTATGTTGCTTCCAGTTCCCATTGCCTGCCTTGCTGCTAGCCTGTCTGGCATTTACTTACCTGCTACCCTGAACCCTTGTGTTCTGCCCTTAAACTGCTCTGGGTGTCTCGTCTTTTGTTTGAGACTGTGAGATGATCCTGTGCCTGACCCTGATCTGTTCCTGGAGCTACTTATAGAGCTAAGGGTCCTCCCACCCACAATGTAATGGTGTGGGGGGGTGGCAATTCAGTTCAAGGAGGCATGAGCCCTGGGAAGTGTTTCCAATAGGATTGTGCACCCCAAAATATGAAAGACTGGTAAAAGGTTGAAAATGACCATTTCAGGGTTGGAAACAAAGCCCAAAAAACCCTGGATTGTTGATTTGATTTTCATTAATGACTTTCTTGCTACACCCCTTGCCTTGGCCATCATATAGATTAAAATTAGGGCTGAAACTCAGTATTCAAAATTACTCTATTTTTACTGAGTATCTCAGTATTTGACTTGGTTTTACCAAGTACTGAGTAACCAAGGAATCAGCCTGGTACTTGGTCCAGTACTTAGTACTTGGATAAATACTCAGATGGGCAACATACAGGGATTTTTCTGGTCCTATATAAGGGTACTTTGTATGCAGAAAATACTCAGTGCTTGGTTTTATTTTACCAAGTATTGAGTATTTGGTTGAGTAACTAACATTCGGAGCCGACCTTCGAAAACTCTGAAATACTCGCATTTTTTTTCTTTTACTATTCTGTGCAGCCTAATTAAAATCGCAAGACGTACAGTTTTGTATTCAGCTGTAGAGAAGCAGTGTTCGTTCAGTGGTTGGGTTGCTAGCTGGAGACTTTTTTTTTCTTGGTTTGCTGTTTGGTTATTTTGCTTTTGGTATTTGGTTGAGCAACTGAATATTGGAACCCAAATGACTGGAGTGTCTGAAATGGAAGATTGAAAGACTCAAATAGATTCATTTTGTTTTGGGTGCAGATACTTATTTGACTATTTGGAGGGTGATTTGATAATGCAATAATATCCATGAATAAAAGAAAAATCTGCTATTTGTTCCACCTCTAATAACAATCAACCTTGGCTATGGAGGTAGGCTGTGATCAGTAAGCCACTTACTCCCACAGAGCTTCAATGAGACTACTCCAGAGTAAGTTATTTTGTTGGCCCCGGAAATGGTTACTGTTTACATGGATAACAGTAAGTTATCCAAATAATAGTAACCAGACAGTGGGCTCTTGTTCAATAGCTTGGGAGGATGGCTCATTTTATGAAGCCATTGTTTTGGCTTCCCTTTGTGAAGAGGAAAGTCCATGCACAGGCTTAAAGCTGAGTGTGTGTCAAAATAAGCCTTTGTGAAACTGAAAACTGAAAGAAATGCTGCCCCCAAAAAAGGAGAAGGGGAGGGGCAGAAACATTTCCACCAGGTTCCTCCAAGGCCCCAGTGTCATATTTAGCAGTCGGACACCCAGTCTGTAGGCATCCACAAATATAGTCTCACTCCCCGTGTTTACTTAATAATTCTGCACAATAGCATCCTTTATAGAGATCTATTTTCGTTTTGCTTCTCCTTGTTCTGTGTAAGACCACGGCACAGACAAGGAGGCACCACAGGGATGAAAACTTGCTGCTTCTTGCCTACTGCCTAGAGGCAGCAAATTTAAAAGCAAAATTGGATTCTTCAGGCTCCATAGGAAGTAACTAAACCTGGCAGTCAAGGTTTGCTTGCTATTAGCACTGATTCACTCTGTGTGTGTGTGTGTGTGTGCGCGCACGCACGCATATCCGTGCATGCTGTCATGTACATACACAATACTATGTATACCTAGACACACTGATGCCATGGGTGTTAAGAGTAGATGACAAAGAAAGACACACTGAAGGCACACTGAAGCTTTATTAATGTTAGAAATTAAGAATCCAACAATAATTGTTGGCATAACATCAAAGGGCCACAATTAAATGGAAAATGGTGGTCAATGCTGGTCCACCCAGTGAGTGGACAGAGTACATACCTTGTCCATGGCCGCATCTATGGTACATGTGATTTTTGGAGCATTCCAGGTTCCTGGAGATGGCATCCTGAGGAGCCCTGAAAGTTGCATGAGTCCCTTATTGCCACCCCCAGCATGCAGGGCTGGGGAAGCAGGAGTTTCCTGCCAGGACAAATCCGAGACTGGGGCTTGTACTGCGGGTGATAATCGCAGGGGAAACCATTTTTCCTTTGTCTGAGGGAGCAAATGGGTAGAGCCAGCTCAGAGCCAGGAGGCCAGGATTGTGTACCCAGGTCAGACACTGGCCTACTGTTGCTGTTCTGCTACTCTTCAAAAGTAACAGGGGTGGGGGAACTGCCACACTCCACTGCTGCTCCTCTGGGTAGGCCTTCCTGCTCTCCTGGAGCCATTGAAACAACAGCAGTGGTATAGAGCCAAGCTCGCAGAGGCCCCGGCAGGAGTCCCCTACTGGAGACCCTTCCCACTGGAGAGGACTAGTCGTCATCTCTCCCAGTTTTGCCTGGAAACTGCAAGTTTTGACCCAGCCCCAATTTCTCTAGGTCAACTAGTGTAAATTTGACAGCATTGCCAATTCCCACAAATTCACTGAGAGAGATGCAATTTCTAAGATAATTTTATTATTAGTATCACTAATCTTGTGAGATTGGGAGTAGGACTGATTACTGAGGAGCTGCTGACCTCTGGTCCAGTGGCTGCTCACTGCTCCATGCCTCCTCTTGCATTCTGCGGAGAGCTACACTTGCTCTCTGTATCCCCAGGCACACTGCAGAGCTTAGTTGGGACCTGACCATAAATTATCTGAGTAGGGAGGGGAGCAGGGAAGTCTCTTCCCAGTTGTGAGCAACACTATAGTAAGTCCCCGTTTCCTGGGGGACTTATATCTGGGCAGCACACAATGCACTTCTGATTGTTCCCCCTGGAAACAGGGACTGATTAGAGTGTTGCACACAACCTGGGAAGAGGATTCCCTGCTCCCTTCCCCACTCAGATAATTTATGGTCAGGTCCTAAGCTCTGCAGCATAGCAGGGAAAACAGAGAGCAAGCTCAGCCCTATGCAGAATGCAAAGAGAGGCAGGGAGAAGTGAGCAGCCATGAGACAGGAGACCAGGCGCCTGAATGAGGTAAGTCAGCCAGTGTCCTGGGGCAACCTGGAATGCCCCAATACTTTTCTAATTATTTATTTATTTATTATTATTTTATTTTACAGTTTGCGAGAAACCGCATGAGATCTCACACTGGGACTGAGATTTTGATGAGATCTCACTCCTGGTGTTTGATCTTCCAAGAATTTCTTGCGAGAATTTTGTAAAAAATTTTGTTTCAACCCTAGTGGTGAGTGAGTCCGCCCCTAGCCCCAGAGGTGTCGCTAGGCCTGGGCTTCAGCGTTGCTAACTCTCACAAATGTATCACGAGAGATGTAATTTCTAACACTCGCTCATGAATCCTCTTGCAATTAGTGTCACTAACCATGCGGGATCAGGAGACT
The DNA here is from genome assembly GCA_003113815.1 of Sphenodon punctatus. Classification (NCBI taxonomy): domain Eukaryota; kingdom Metazoa; phylum Chordata; class Lepidosauria; order Sphenodontia; family Sphenodontidae; genus Sphenodon; species Sphenodon punctatus. The sequence continues at coordinate 2,416,076 of QEPC01015313.1, read as the reverse complement.
TGGAGGGATACAGGCATTGGGAAGCGTGGCACAGAAGAGACACTAGCAGGTGTCCCCCCGACCCATGCCCCTGAGGACTCAGCAGTCATTTATGTTTGTTTTATTTTACTTTTTAATTATTCTTTATTGTTTAGTTTATGGTTTATGTTGGAAAAAATAGCAACTCATGATTTATATACCAAACGTCTTGATTTTTAAGAGTTTGTCTCTATTTATGAGATGGTGGGGTTGGCAATACTGACTAGAGAAATCAGAACTTCCAGAGGTGGCAGGAGATGGTCAGATCAGAATTGGGCAGGTCATAGGGACTTTCCCCTCTCCCTTTATGATGTCACCCCACCCTAGGAGCTGTCAGGATTTGCGGGCACTGTCAGTGCTGCAGGAGGCCTGGGGGCACAGGAGGCATGAGGGAGCCCCGACCCTTGTGGGAGACAGAGACGCCAACATGGCCAGAAATGGAAGAAGTGGCTACAGAGCCACTGCCGGAATGCTTGGTTGCCAGGACAACTAGCGCTGAGCAGACAGCCCTACCGGCGCAGCTGCCAGCGCAGACAGAGCTGATCCTGGAGAGTGTTGAGGTATTAACTAGACAACCCCGACGCTCAGCGTGGCTCTGGGAACAGCACACCTGGAAGGGCTTAAACAAGGAGCACCAGCACACTCTCATTGCCAGTAATCAGTTGCTGAGAGGCTGGTCCCTACCTGTGTGAGAGGTAAGTACTTGTGGTTGTGAGGATGGTGTAGTAGCGAGTGAGTCTGGGTGAGGAGCATGGCTGACAGCATTTGGGTGATTGAAGCTGTGGTGTGTTCTCCTGGCTTGTGGAGTGTGAACATGCCCCTTGTCATCTTCCCCTGTTCCCATGGCCCCTTCCCCCTGCTCCCCTCACCTTTGGGCACCCCTAGCTGCCTTTCCTCCCCTATTCCCTGTAGCTGTGGGTGGAGTGCGTGGGTGTGTGGGAGCTGGGTCAGGGAGTGGTTCTCTTCTGAGCTCTGAGCCAGTGGCGACCCCTCCCTCAGGGGTCCCCACCATGCTTCCTGGGGAGCCAGGAGCTGCTCCTCAGCTGATCCAGCAGCAGCGCTGTCAGTTTTGCCACTTGTCTGAAGGCTGCTTACTTTTAACTCTCCTCCTGGAGAACCGATGAGTCATATGTAAACAAAGCCTGAATGGGAAGAACTCTGCAAGGGAAGGGGGGGGAGGGGACAAACATCCTCCCCCTGAGCTGCTCCCCCCTCCCTCTAGCTTTCCACTCACTGGCCAGAGAGCTAAAGGAAGGGAGGTGGGGACTTAGAGGATCTCCCCAAGCCCTCAGAAAGCATGCGCTGGGCATTGGTCCAGAAAAGCACTGCTTTCTGGGGGATTGGGGAGGGAGGGGGGAGGTGTCATGTGCTCCTTGGCTGGGTTCTTATGGAGAAACTCAGTCAATCAGCAAGGCCTAGGGGGTGTGTCAGGGTACCTTTTCTAAATGTTCTGGACACCCCAAAACTCCTTTTTCTCCCTTTGGCCCCTCCTCTACCAGAGTGGGAGGAGGGAGGGAAAGAGCTAACTCTTCCTTGCTCCTTCCTCCTTAGGTTCACTGGAGGGGAGGGGGGAGAGAGAGAGAGAGAGAGAGAGAGAGAGAGAGAGAGAGCTCCCGACCTCTTTTTTTTTTTTACAAGAGGGGAGATGCCGGAGACTTGTTTGGAGTCACTAGACTCCTTGTTTGGAAGGAAGAACATCAGAAGGTGGTTATCAAGTCATACTAGAGTGATCAGGACGTCTCATCTTTTCAGAAACTTGGTAAGTTTTGAAAAAACAAATCCTCTGCCCTGATCTCCTGTACATTGTTTGTTTGCTTGTTCCTTCTTTTGTCCTCTTCTCTCCTTCCCCACCCCCATGCACTACAGGCAGGGGTAATACTAATTTTGTGAGCCCAGATGTGTTGCCTCATCTCCTATTTAAAATATTTTCTTGACCCTTGCTGTTTTAGTTGTTCACCCTGTGTGAGACCCTGTAAACCTAATTGTCTGCTTTCTGTTTGTTTGGGGTTTTTTTAGACGGGGATGGATGGAAGGGTTTCTAATCTTTGCTGGAATGTTCACTGCATTTAAAATGGCCCCCTTTCCAGTACCCATTTCAAGGCTTTTCTGCTGCAAAAAAACCACCATGCCACATGTTGGTTCATTAATGACTAGTCTTTGCATGAATGTTTTGTTCCCTGTCTGATAAGTTTAGTTTGCAACAGAACTGCGTAGCATGTTCTGAGGGACAAGTGGAACTTCATGCTGCTGCTTTTGTGGTGTGCTAAAGACTTATCATAATGTTGTTGACTTGAGATGGTTTGCTTTGGTTGCTTTCTGTTTGCATGTGCACTGCTGGGGTTCCCCCTCCTCTCCCTCTGCCTGAAGTAGGATCTGATCGGACTGGGAGATAAAGCTGTTTGTAAACAAACAAGTCCTCCCCATGTGAGTGATCAGAAGGTTGTTGCTTTGTAAAGAAGGTTCTTCAAGATGGCTTTAAACATTCTCACCACTGGCTTGTGCATGACATGCTCAACATATTAAAATAATAGACCATGTGATGGTCTTGAGCTCCTCTAGAATAAAAACCACTCTCCCCCTCAGAATGACAGTTCCTTCCAACCCTTTCTAGGAATATTCCATGCGGGGCTGGAAGGGTGAGTGTTGTGAGAATGTTAGGAGCCATCTCGAAGAACCTTGTTTACAATTATTATTATTAAACATTTATAAAGCGCCAGTAACAACCTGGCGCTGTACAGAACATATAATCAGCTGCGGTCCCTACCTGTGGCTTACAATCTAAAAGACAAGGAGGGGGAGACAAGGAGAGGGGACAGCGGGAGAGACATGGGAGAAGACAAACAAACATTCAGGCG
>QEPC01015313.1:2367696-2385141 GCA_003113815.1 Sphenodon punctatus | reverse complement strand
CAGAACGATATGGAAGGGGGGGAGGCAATGACTTTTGTTACTTGCTGCACCTGCCTTACCACAAGCCCCATTGGCTCTGTGCAGCCTAGTCCGTGGCCAATCGCAGACTGCCAAGTCAGTGGTCTGAGGAAAAGAGGGATGGTGATTGGGCAGGCTGACTGCTAGTCCAAGTCTCAGTCTCCACCCCTCCTCAGCTGACCCCACTCCCTCCCTGGGCCTGCCAGCCAGGTTTTTTCCCACCCGAACGCCACCCGAACTCATCCGAACGCGGCCAAACTGTTTGGGGCTTCGGACATTCAGTTTGAACTGGCTGAGTTCGGGCCGAACTCCAAACGTCCGAAACGCGTTTGCACATCACTACTAAATGGCCTAGGCCCCATCTATCTGAGGGACAGCATGACTCCCCATGTCCCAGTGCAGCCATTGCGATTGGCAGGGGGCACCTTCCTAGGGACTCTGTTTTTTTGCCGGGTCTCAACTATGAGGAGGGCGTTCTTGATCATCACACCTTTGCTCTGGAACTACCTACCCCAGGAGGTCTGCCTGTGTTCAAGGCTGGTGACCTTCGGGAGAGAATGTAAGACCATTTTATTCCATTGGGCTTTTGGCAGTGGGAATTGAATTGGGGAGGGGGGTAATTAAGGGGGAGGATGGGCTGGGGTTCGGGAGGGGATGGGAGGGCTTGGTGGGAGAGTTGTTAGGCATTTGGTAGGTAGGGATAGGGTGGGAGATGTAGGGATGGACAAGGATTATTGGTTTTTGATGATTTTAATGGCTTTTACTTTGTTTTTATGACTGTGGTCTGCCCTGAACCTTTGCTGGGAGGGTGACATAGAAATATGAATGAATGATGTCAGTGTAATACAAGTTCAAGATCTCGTGAATAGGGCTATTCTGTGGGAGAAGCTGGCACGCTTCTGGGAATGGACGGGCGTCTTCTTTTTCTTCTTTTTCTTCTACAGCAACTGCATGTTAACACCTCTCTTTTACTGAAGATGGGCTCATCTGGCTACCTGACAGCGGAAAGTTCGATGCTGTTGGGTGTCAGACAGGGCTGCATATTAGCACCTGCTCTATTTAATCTCTTCATCAATGGAGTGGCCTCTTCACTAGCTTCGTTTGTGTTTTTTCCCCCTAAGCTTGCTGACCGCCCAGTGGGATGTTTGCTTTATGCAGACGACATAGAAATCATGTCTCAGACCAGGGTGGGTTTAAACAGGCAGCTAACTTATTTTGCCGACTTTTGTCATCAAAATAGACTCGAGATCAATTATGAAAAGTCCAAAATAGTTCTTTTTTCTAAAACTTGTAAGGTTTATCAATGGTCTATTGGTGGCCATGGCATTGCACAGGTTAATTCATTCCAGTATTTAGGTCTACTCTTTCAAGCAACAGGGGTCTGGAAGGGTCATGTGGAGAGGGCTCTCTCAGTCGCAAGGGGCTCCCTCGTATCTCTAGGTAGACTTTTTAGCAACTCCGGGAGGAGGGCGTTATTTCCTGTAATTAAAGTCTTGAACATCAGAGTGCAGGCGCAGCTGCTTTTGGGGGCTGAGGTTTGGACCCCCTCTGTTATAACGAAGCTGGGGAAGTTTGATAGTGTCCAAACACACTTTTTCCAGTGCCTGCTGAGGATCCCTAGTGCTACGTCTTTTGCAGCTATTAGACAGGAGGCAGGTTAGGTCAGGTGGTTGACTGTGGCCTGGATTGCTGTTTTGCAATTTTGGGTCAAGTTGACTAAAACTCCTGGTAAGGGGCTAATGCCCTTTTGGGCCAAAGATACCTTTAAAAGCCCATGGCAGAAGGCTGTTGAGCTCTTCTTGTGGCAGCTGGGGTTCCACCCAGATTACTGGTCTGGAAAGGAGCCGGCAGCAGTGCTCAAAGAACTAACTCTCAGAGTGGAGGATAGGGAATTTCAGGAGGAGATGGCAGCGATTCGCGTTTCACTTCACACCATCTGGTGAATTATCTTCCCTTTATTAAGCCTAGACCTGGTACGGCTGCTTATTTGTTGTCATCTATTCCCCAGAGGGGCAAATATCTATTTCTATGTGCCTTAGTAAATTCTCTTCCCACTGCAGTATTAGAGGGTCTCTTCCATGCAGTTGCTTTTTCAGAATGCATTTGTCCCTTCGACTGTCAACAGGTAGAATCTGTTTCCCATATATTGTTCCAGTGTCATCTATATGATGTAATTCGCTCTAAATATCTTGCCACCTTTCTTCAGAAATTCCCTGGCTGCACAGAGCATAATTTATGTATTCTGGCCTTGGCAGTTGTAGATTTATCTATCACAGCAGCCGTTGCACAGTTTTTGACTGAGGCTATAAACTTGCGCACATTATTCCTCCAGTTCAAGCAACCTATGGGGGATGACATTTGAGTGATGGCACATTTTCTCTTTTATTTTTTCTTGAGGTTGCTTATATTGTTATATCTATTGTTTCAATTTGTCATACCTTGGTATGTTAGTGGTTTTTGCTATTTTTGTATGGTTTGTTTTTCTCTTATTCATTGTTGTGTCAAATTATTGGCTTTTTGCTGCAAATAAATTATTATTATTAAATTATTATTACAAGTTCAAATTTCAAAAATAAGGGGCTGTATGGAACTGTAGGGCTCTGAAATAAGGAACGTCCATTGTGTCTGTTCTGCGGAACTGTGACATTCTGAAATAAGGGGCATCCTTTATGTTCTGTGGGGCTCTGACATAAAGGGTGTCCATTTTGTTCTAGGAAGCTGTTTTACTCTGAAAGAAGTGACATTTCCTGAAAATCAGGCATCCGGTAACCCTACAAGTAATATGATCTCCTTCTCTTCCATCATCATTCTTCTTCAATCCAGAGCTACTTTGTGATAGTCTCTTAGAACAGGAAGTTGTTACTGAGCATGCTCTCTCAGATAGATTTCACTGGATTTATTCAGTAGTTGAATACAAGTAGCTTTACATAAACTGTGGAATATTTTCCATTTCTTCTTGATACATTTGTATATTTGTTAACAGCCTAGCAATTCTGGGGACTATGTTTTTTGTCAATGGAATGGAAAATGACTGAATTGCTTGATTTGCTTGGCAATAATTTTTTCCATCTGCTGGTTAGATTTGTTTGTTTCTTTTTATAAAAATAAAAATATACATTTTCTGCCTGGCCAGTCACCTCTTGTTGCCACATCCCATTATAAAGAATGTTGGAGACAACGTGTTTCCATGCTGTTTGCTGGCAACTTCACGCTGGCTCCAAAAATAAATCGCTTTCAATTTTAACATTTTTCATGATTTCTTTTTAAATTCTGATACATATTTTCAATTTACTTTGTTCAAAATGGATTTTTTTCTGTGTTTCTCTGAAAAGTGTGTGTGTGTGTTAGGGGGTGGGGTGGGTTTCTGTTTTTGGAGGGGTACCACTTTTTTATTCAGTTACATCTACTTTTCAATCATATTGGTATTTTGGTTTCTTCCTTTTTGCGTTTGCATCCTTTTCAAAAATAAGGGACTGTATGGAGCGATAGGGCTCTGAAATAAGGGACATCCATTATGCACAATAATGCTAATACCAACAAAATGATGTAACCAAAATGACTAAAATGACCAAACTGAAACCTGTACCTGACAGAGGGCAAACAAATATTGGTTACTACCCAAGCTGCCATTTTTGGTTCAGGAAGTGTTGATTCAACACATGTAATCTGTTTTTCAGTGTGCCCATTCAGCTCTAGCCATGGCCTATAGTCAGGGCCTCATGTGAAACGCAGTACCACAATTTGCTAATTCTGCAGAGTCGAGCCCTGGGCCAGATTCTCACAGAAACAGGGAAATTTCTTATAGAATTTCCATTTTCCAGTTACATCAGCTCATGCAAGCCTCTGACTGACTTCTCTGCAGTGATTGACAGGTGACATCCCAGCGTGAGAGCCAATCAGTGACTTGTATGAGCTGATGTCACTGCCCCCTCCCCCCTGGCCCAGAGCAGTGATGGCAGCAGGAGGAAATCACCAGGCAGGCAAGTGGTGGCAACTCACTCCTTCCAAAGATCCAGGGACACTCCCGGATCTCTAGCCCCGGACACCAGCGTTCCTAAGCAGTTGTGGTGGGAACTTTGGAGTTAGCTGCTACAGGCAGTCACCTTAAAGCATGGAGTTAGGTGCATGTGTACCATCTTTTCTCTCTTGAGACATGCTGAACTATAACTTCCATCATGCCTCCAGGGAGAAAAGATGGCATGCATGCACCTGATCTCCATGCTTTAAGGTCACTGGCTGTGACCTTAAAGCATGGAACCTCTAACTCAGAGGTTCCCAATGCAGCTGCTTAGGACCCCAGTGTCTGGGGGCAGTGGAGACAGGTGCTCCAGGGCCCTGGATCTTCAGAAAGTGCAGGTTGCCACTGCCTGCCCAGGGAGTTGTTCCTGCCGCTGTTGCAGAGTTCCTCCTGCTGCTGCTGCCACCCAGGAAGTTCCTCCTGCTGCCAGTAAAAGCAGGTGAGGGGAGCAGGGATGGACAGGGAGTGGAGGGGAGGAGATGGGGGAGGGACAAGGGATCTGCAGAATCGGACCTGCAGGGCTGCAGACTCTTGTGAATTTAAAAAAAAAAATTATGTGAGAGAATCAGGGCCATGCCTGTAGTTCCTTAGATTGCTGCTAGTGTACTGAAGTGCAGTAGTTTGTCCCTCTGTCTTGAGACCCTGTTGGCCTCAGTTTTATGCCCACAGCACTCCAATAAAGTAAACCATAGTTCAGTGGTTCTCACACTTTAGGCATCCTTCGCATGAAGTGTGATTGTAGGGAATGCCTTATATGGAGGTTGCGTCTGTCTATGACACTGTATCATCTCTAGTACTACACCAGCCAGCTAGACGTGTGATACCTCGGTTTAAAGGTTTCACCAGGACAACCCAATATGTTTGTGGGTTGAAGGGTTCCATAAATATGGGGGTGTACTGGTTCTAGAGCTATTACTGGTTTGTACCCAGTCATGATACAATGGGCATGATGTCATGGTGCCCAGTGATCAGTGGCCTTAGTGCTATATGCCAGAGCAACTGTTAGGGATGTTGGAAATGCAAGGACTGTGAGATCATTGCATCCATTTGCCCAATGCAGAGTTTACAGAGGAGTGTGAGTAGCTAATCATCAAGAAGCAGGCAGGAAGCATACTTAAGCTTAAGTAGCTTTATTAGGAAAAAACATGTAGGATAGGAAAGACCTACATCTATACTAAGTCCTAAGACTAGGTGTGTTCAGGAGGGAGGAAGGAAGCTCTCTGAGACACAAAGAGATGAGAAACCTCCTGGAGGAGGAAGTTGACCAATCAGGTCCTGTCAGGAGTAGGACAGATAGGATGGGGGAAGGGTTCCCTGATCTATCTGTCTACTCCTGGTGTTTCTAGCAAACAAACAGGATGAGGTGCTTAGGGGGGATGCAACCAAAGGAATGTATTTCCAACACCCCTTCTCATCGTCCCGTGCACCGAATCATTTATGTGCACTGCTGACAATTCCCAATGCTTCTCGTAGCCTCTGGAAATTGTCTCTGGGTAGCGGTTTGGTCAGCACATCCGCTATCATTTCCTCTGTAGGACAATAAATCAGTTCAACAAGTCCTTTTTCTTGCGCTTCTCTCACATAGTGACGCTTGGTGTTGATGTGCTTCGACCTTGGCTTTATCTTTTCCATTTTCGTAAGCTGAATGCAGCTTTGATTGTCCTCATACATCTCAGTTGGCTTTGGTTCGTCTATTCCAAAGTCCTTTAGTAGTCTGTGTAGCCATACTACCTCTTGACATGCTTGAGTGGCTGAAATAAATTCTGCTTCTGTGGATGAAAGGGCAATTAATGACTGCTTCTGGCTAGTCCAACTGATTGCTCCGCCTCCATACAGAAATACATTTCCACTCACAGATTTGCAGTCAGTCTTGTCTCCGGCCCAGTCCGCATCCATATAGCCCATCAATCTGGGGTTCTCGCTTGCTGGTAGTTTTAAGTTTAAATGCATTGTGCCCTTCAGGTACCGTGCTATTCTCTTGACTGCTATCCAGTCCCTTTGGGTTGGTGCACTTACTTTTCTGCTTAGTATTCCTACAGCAGCGGCAATGTCTGGCCTTGTGACGGTGGCTACATACAACATTTTGCCAATTGCAGTTCTGTACTGGTTGTCCTGTGGTAGGGGCTCGTCGTTGCCTTCCTGGCTTAGGAAATTTGTTTCCATAGGTGTCCCCACTTCATTAGCCTCTGTCATGCCTAGGCATTCTAAAATGTCCTTTATCTTTTGTTTTTGATTGAGAAGGAAACTTCCATCTTTTTCTCGTTCTATTTGTATTCCAAGATAGTAAGTGATACCTCCCAAGTCTTTCACCTCTATTTCTTTGTTCAGATTCCTGACGATTTCATCACAATCTCGTTTGTTTTCATGGCATACAATCAGATCATCCACATAAGTTAGAATGTATGTCCTCCTTTTATTTCTGAACCTTGAGTATAGGCAGGGGTCAGCTTCTCCCTGTATGAACCCCTCCTTAAGGAGCAATTGATTCAATTTTTCGTTCCAGGCTTTCGCTGCTTGCTTTAAACCATAGATACTCTTTTGAAGTTTGCACACAAGTTCCTCCTTCCCAGGTTCTTTGAATCCTGGCGGCTGCTGCATGTAGATATCCTCTTTGATATCACCATGTAGGAATGCAGTCTTCACGTCTAAGTGCTGCACTTCCATTTTTCTTGCAGCTGCTATGCTGAGGAGTGTTCTTATTGTGGTGTGCCTTACTACTGGAGCAAAGGTTTCGTCGTAGTCTTCGCCGTATTTTTGGGAATATCCCTTGGCCACTAATCTCGCTTTGTGGCGCGTGATTTCCCCTTCTGCATTATGCTTGGTCTTGAAGACCCATTTGCATCCAATGGCCTTTTTGTTTTCAGGTAGCTTTGTGAGTGTCCATGTTTTATTTTCATTAAGAGACTCAATTTCTTCCTTGGCAGCATCTCTCCATTTGCGCGCCTCACTGGTTTGCATTTTTTGAATGTCTTGCCATGTTGAGGGCTCCTGTGGTTCCTCCACTTTTGCCGCGTAGGAGAATCTCGCTGCTGGCACTCCTTTGTTGTGTCTTTCAGAACGTCTCACTTCTGGTTCTGGTTCTGCTTCAGCTTCAGTTTCAGTATCAGCATCAGTGTTATCTTCTGGTTCCAGTTCTGGTTCTGCTTCAGTTTCAGCATCAGCATCAGTGTTGGTGTCAGTGCCCCCTTCTGGTTCAGGTTGATTGAACATGGTCAAATCAAATGAAACTTCAGCTTCCTCTTTTATCTGCAGTTCTGCAGTCTTTTTCTGTCTTGATGAACTTGGCCTCATTAGGTCTGGCATTTGATCAGTGCTTCCCTTTTCATTTTCATCAAAATAGACCACACTGCTTATCTTCACATTTCCAGTGTCAGTGTCCATTACTCTGTATCCCTTGCATCCTTGTGCATAGCCAACAAGTATCCCTTCTTCACATCTGGTGTTAAGTTTGGTCCTTTTGGCCTTTGGGATATAAGCATAGGCTTTAGAGCCAAACACTCTAATGTGCCCCACACTGGGCTTGTTCCCATGCCATAGTTCATAAGGTGTTGCTTTTGCACCTTTGGTTGGGAGCCTGTTCTGCAGGTATGTGGCAGTCATTACTGCTTCCCCCCAGTATTTGTTTGGCAGATTCGCATCCAAAAGCATACATCTCGCCATCTCTATGAGAGAGCGATTTTTTCTTTCTGCTACTCCATTTTGTTCTGGTGTATGCGGGATGGTTGTCTGGTGTTCAATTCCTTTTTGCTTCAAAAATTCTTTCATCTGTTTTGAAACATATTCACCTCCATTATCTGACCTTAGGATCTGAGGTGATCTTCCAAACTTATTGCTGGCTCTTGCAACATATTCCTTAAATTTCTCCAGCACCTGACTTTTCTCTTTAATCAAGTAAGTGAACGTGAACTTGGAAAAATCATCTATGAAAGTCAATGCATACTGGTTTCCTGCAATTGTTTTTGTCTTCATAGGACCACAGATATCACTATGAATGAGCTGTAGGGGGTGCTGTGTGGCTTCCTCCTTGCTCTGATGAAAGGAGGGCCTAGTTCCCTTTCCTTTTACACAGCAAACACATCTCTCATCTTTAGTTGCACATGAGTTCATTTTAAAATGTTTAACTAGGTCTGGAAGTGCATGCAACACATCTGCATTTCTATGGCCCATCCTTCTGTGCCATTTGCTTTCACAGTTCTTATGTCTGCAATCTTTTGCAGCATTTGCATACTGATCCTGTTGCAAGCAATCTACCTTGAATAGGCCATTTGAATCCAGCATTCCTCGCATAAAAAGCTCCTTTTCCTTTGAAATTCTGCAATATTTCCCTTCAAAATGCACTGCAAAACCTTTCTGTACAGCATACTTGACACTTATAAAATTATGATCCAATTCTGGGACATATAGAGCTTCTTCAATGGTAACTTTCATTTCCTCACCGTTTCCCAGATGACATATGAGTTTAGCCCTGCCTCTTCCTTGACAATAAACTTTCTCTCCATTAGCCAATCTTATAGGAGTTCTATAAGTCCTATCCAGATCAATAAATCTGTCTTTGTCCTTTATAAGATTTTTAGTTGCTCCAGAATCAACAAAGAAATCATGTGAAGCAGTCTCACATTCTATTCCTTCCACATTTTTAAGTTGAGATGCTTTTTCCTCAACCAGGCTGAAAGCCCTATCATGGCTCCCTTTGTTCTTTGCAGAGAAGCTGGGAACTTCTTGCTTGGTGCATTGATATGCGAGATGCATGGTTTCCCCGCAATTGAAGCAACACTTAACTCTTGCAGATCCTTTTGAATTTGCAAAAGGCTTCTTGTTCTCAGCTGCCTTGCAGGCAAGCTGTGAGGAAAAGTTTGGCTGTTCATTAGTTTGAGCCATATTAAATTCCTCAAGTTTCTGAATAACAACATCCAAAGATAGGTTATCCTGCATTTCTATTATCTGACAGACTGTTTGAAAAGTTGTTGGTGGTAAAGAGTTCAGCAGAAATGCCACTATCAATTCATCTGGTAAATTCAGCTTTTGATTTTCCAGTCTCCTGACTAGTTCAAGCAGGCCATTAACATGAGCTGAAAAATCTTCACTCTCATCCATTCTCATATTACAAAGTCTTTTAAGCATTTGTATCTTTGATATATTTGACTTCCCTTGATACAGTCTCTGTAAAATTTCCCACATATCTTTTGCAGTTAACTTGTCACGTATGTGCACATGTAAACGCTGACTCACCGACATTGAGATGATTGCCATAGCTTTGTCATTTTTCTCATCCCAGAGTTCTTGTGCTGCCCCTGCATCTGTAGGTCTGTTGGACTCCAGCATTTTCCTTAGGCCTTGTCCTCCCAGTGCCATCCTTGCATTATGACTCCAAGCTTCATAGTTTGTTGCTCCAGTGAGCCTCTCTGGAATGGAGACCTTCAGCATAGAATCCATGGTCACAGAGACTAAAATCTTTCTTTTCTTTTCTGCCTTTAAGATTAATGCTAGCACTCAATTTTACTCACTCTGCGCTGCCTTTTGGGTGTCTGGGCCCATAACCCTGTTGGAAATGCAAGGACTGTGAGATCATTGCATCCATTTGCCCAATGCAGAGTTTACAGAGGAGTGTGAGTAGCTAATCATCAATAAGCAGGCAGGAAGCATACTTAAGCTTAAGTAGCTTTATTAGGAAATACATGTAGGATAGGAAAGGCCTACATCTATGCTAAGTCCTAAGACTAGGTGTGTTCAAGAGGGAGGAAGGAAGCTCTCTGAGACACAAAGAGATGAGAAATCTCCTGGGGGAGGAGATTGACCAATCAGGTCCTGACAGGAGTAGGACAGATAGGATGGGGGAAGGGTTCCCTGATCTGTCTGTCTACTCCTGGTGTTTCTAGCAAACAAACAGGATGAGGTGCTTAGGGGGGATGCAACCAAAGGAATGTATTTCCAACAAGGGAGGGGGGCAGAGGGGGCTGAGTGGGACAAGCGGGGGGTTAAGCAGGGAAACAGGCAGTGGGGGGGGCAGTGAATATGGAGGTCATGTATGTCTGATCCTGTGTCATGTGTGCAACCCCGTATTGTCTCTGGATCTTGTTTTTATTTATCTGATGGCACTGCCAAGGAAAACAGCAACCAAAATAGCAGTAGACAAAGTGACATGACGTGAAAGGTGACATGTTGTGAGCTACAGTGACAAGCTGATCCAGAGTATCACCAGGTGGAGCAAGCACAGAATACAAGAGGCAAAGACTAACTTTGAGTATTGACAGCAAGAACAAGCTCATGACATAGAAGCCCATCAAGAGGCCAAAAGAAACTGGAAAGTCACGGTGAAAAATTATGAGGACACAATCAAGGAAGGTCCGACCGTCTGTGGACAATTATGGTTTGCGTCTACTAGCAAGAGACTGAGTCATGCTCACCTCATCACCAGTGGTAATTGCTCAAACATATTGACAAAGTGTTTCATGTCTTCACAAATGATGAAGAGGCAGAGTTTTGCACAACCTGTGTAAAGGACATCAAAGTGCCATGCCCATGTTTAGTAAATGGTCTCAACTTCCCACAGATCCACCAGGTTGTTGTGGAACTCACATGACTGGAGGAGCATCTCATGGCTGCTCACCACATCTTTCAAACTATCTGGCCAGTAATGGACCCTCAAGGTCAGTATCATGGAAAAGGGGGCATCATTAATGTTCCTGTCAATGCTGACACCACTATTTCAAGCCTGCCACAAACATGTGATGTTTAAGTGGTGTACCTTCGATTAGCGTGTAAAATGGAATATGCACGATTACACCTGTGGAAACATCAGGCCAATCAAGGTGCACAATGCCGCGCAACACTTGACTACTCAACCCTCTTTACACCAAACATGGCATAACACTTTCAGGGAACAATTTGTGAATTCACCCCAAATTATGCTGCAAATTACCTCGTTCACTCTTTCGGTAAATCTGTGTTTGCATGCCCAGTGATGTCATGGTGCCCGGTGACTAGGGCTCTTAGTGCTATGTGCTAGGGTGACCAGTAGGCAGGGGCCACAGGGAAGCAGGGGTTGGAGGGGTATAGATAAGTGAGGCTAACGGGGGAAGAAATAGGCCAGGGGGACAAGGAGGGGGGGCTGTAAAGAACACCTATGCCTTGCACGTATGGACGCCTTGGGTGTGCATCTTTCCTCATTTGTTAGATCATGTTTCCCTTCCTCTTGTCTATGGTATTTGAAGCCCCACCACCACATACACACACCTTTCACCCTTTCTCATCCTTGCCACCCATCTCTTTATCCTCTGACTGTCAGACTTGGGGCTCTGAGGCAGTGGCCAGTTCACTAGTGTCACTGCCATTCCTGGGCCTTAAGTGTGCTATGTTGGCCCTCCCTCTGTTATCTAGGCTACACCTCCTAGCCTCCAATGGTATCCTGCTCCTTGCCTTCCTGCCTGCCTGATTCATAGCCCTTCTGGTGTCCACCTATCCCGCATCCCCTTTGGTTTATGTGCTGTTCCCCAGCCTGTCTCTACTATTCTGGACCTGCTCCCATACAAATTTCTGAACCCAATTCTGCATGACTGCCTGGCTCCAATCCTGCACAAATCTCTGGCCCTGTTCCTCACTGTGGAACAGTTCCTCACTGTGGAACAGTTCCTCACTTGTGCCACTCCCGTCCCCTGGATATCTTCTATGCTCCCAGATGAGAACTACTGGTGTAGACCAACAGGGCCAGAACAGTTCCCTTGCTTAACCTAAGAACTGCCATACAGAGTCAGACCAATAGTGCATCTTGCCTAGTATCCTGTCTCTAATAATCCAAGAGAACATGGACAAGAACAAGGGTATGTGGAGTGATCCATACCCTGTCATTCTTGCCCAACTGCTGGCATGCAGAGATTGCATTCCCCAAATTTTTATGCAAATGAAACCGCCTACAAAGTCAACTTCATTTACCAATTTATTTTTGCTTCATTAGCCAGTTGCCTTGATCTTGAGTAATCACCTTGGTGCTCATACAAGTAGTTAGTCATTATTCATTCTTTGGCAGTGACTATTATTATTTATTTGCATTTCAGTACAAGCCAAGATCAGGGCTCCCCTGTGATCAGTGCTGTGCAGAAATACTGCAGGAGAGAATCTGTGGCTTGGAAAGAGTTCTCTGTCCCTTTCATTTTAAAAATAGGGCTGAATTTGGATCTTGGATAATATCAATGTATCTCCACTGAAGTCAGCAGTTACCCTGGATTTATACAGCTGTTTTTAGGGTTACCACCTTCCCTGGAGTTTTGACCCAAAGTGGGCAGGGGCATGCCAAGAAGGAGAGGCCAAGGGACTCTCCTGACACTTTCCAACATGGTCCTACCCCTTCAGAGCATTGTGACATTACTGCGCTCTGCAAGGGCCAGGCTATATCAGAAGAGGGGCAGGGGAGACCCTTCACTCCACCACTTCTTTATATGCTGTGCCTCCTGAAGCCCTGATGTCTCCAGGTTATTCAGGTCCCTCTGGATATGTTGCTGCTATGGACCCCTGGAAATGGGGTCCATAGATCTTGGGAATCTCTTGGGAATGTAACAATCTCCATCCAATCTCTTGGGAATGTAACTCCCTCTTGGGATTCAGCCCCTTGGAATGTGACTCATTGAACAGGGCCATTAGCCACACCCGAGCTAACCTGCCAGCCTCTTGACTTAGAAAACTAGTCTTTGCTGGGCAGAGCTGAGTACTGGGGTGGGGCAGTTTCTCAATTTTGAATAAGTGTGGAGAGCTGATCCTAGCTGGAGGCTGCACACAAGAGCATTGGGGCAAAAGACTGCAGAGACAGACAGCCTTTTGGGGATCCCCTGGAGTGCTTGACCAGGAGGGTTCATCAGAACCTGACTGAAGGAGCTGGCAGCTGGTCTTAGCCATTCCTCTTAACTTGTTCATTTGTAAATAAATGGATTTCTATACCACAATGTGGCTGCTTTTATACAAGCCTCACGCAGCCTCATTTCTTGTGGACTTCAGCGTCCACAAGAAAAGAAACTCACGTGCACGGGGGAGGGGGTTAAATGTTCCCCTGCTGGTACCGGAAGTCAGACGGTCGTCATTTGAAACAGCGCCTGCAGCAAACTAGTGCTTGATTGGAGATGCTGCCTTGTAAAACCCGCATAATCCCAAATCTACCTCTCATTTTCATCTGACCCTGGCCTTGCAGTCTCAGTGCTTACACTGTGTTTGGTGGCTGTGGGGGACTGTATGCGGGCCGAGCTGTCTGAAGCTGAATCCTGACAAGATGGAAGTGATACTGGTGGGGAGGGGGGTGGAGGTACCCATCGTTGATGGAGTGCATCCCTCCTTTGGTTCCTCAGGTTCAGAGTCTGGGGGTGCTCCTCGACTCCCAGCTCTGCCTGGATGTCCAGGTGGAGGCTGTGGTGTGGAGCACACTTCACCAATTATATCTGGTGAAGTGGCTTTGGCCATGTTTCGGACTCCATCCTGGCCATTATCATCTATGCTTTCATTACCTCTAGACTGGACTATTACAGTGAGCTTTACGTGGGGTTACCCCTGGCGACAGCTCAGAAGCTGCAGCTGGTGCAGAAATGCAGTGGCCCAGATCCTTACAGGGACTGGGCACCAGGAACACATAACACCAGTGCTCCGGGCTTTGCACTGGCTGCGTATTGTCTTCCAGGCCTGATTCATTGTGATGGTGTTTACCTATAAAGCCCTAAGCCCCACATATCTGTGGGACCACCTCACTCCCCAGGTGCTGGATCGGCCTCTGCTGTCATCTGGGAGCACCCTCCTCAAGGTCCCATGGGTTTTTCAGGGAGCAACGATGGAGAGGGCATTCTTGGTGGCCGCACCGAGGCTGTGGAACTCCCTTCCGGCTGAGGCCCTGGTGGCTTTGGACCTCTCCTCTTTTCGATGGATGTGCAAGACCTGGCTGTTCCATCTGACGTTTGGCGAGGGAGGAGATGGGTGAGGGTGGGGGGTTGGAGGGTTAGGGAGGGGTTTTATAGTTGTTTTTGTTGCCCCACTATTTATGTTGTATATTTATGCTGTATGTTTATATTTTATTAGTGTTTTGTGGTTTATATGATTTATATCATTTATATTTTAACAGACTTTTAGATGTTTGTTAGCCATCCCAAGCTGCTTTTGCAGGAGGGGGTGGGGTATAAATTGTTAAAATAAATAAGTAAATCATTGAGTCTCCAATTTTCAGTTCTGTATTTTGACTCCTGAGTCTCACATTGTGGTCTCCTCCGCTCTCCTCATGTATTCTCCCTCCATACCCATACCTTCCTTTCTCCCAGAGGGGTTCTGGTTGTCCCTAAATCCCGCTCCCCCTACATCCCCCACAATACAATTAAACCAACACCAAAACCAGACCTGGTCTTTTATAAAACTCCTACACTGTCACTTACAACTAAAACTTCATTCCTTCCACCCCCTTCCCCCTCAGCTAACTTCTAGTTCACCAACCCCTCACTAGTGCTGCAGTGGGGAACTCATTTGCTACCTATGGGTAATACCCACACTTTCAGGCACCCCAGCAGGCACCTGATGGAGTACCCTGCCCCCCATCACGTGCCTGGTGCCCCAAAATGCAGGTATTACTGCGGCATCCCAGAACACTTCTGACTACATTGTTGTATTCATAAATAGGTGTTGTATTGCAGATAGTTTATCTTCCTCCTTCTCCCTGTTGGTGTTGCATCCCAGAACACTTCAGGATGCCAATCCTGGCACTCGTGGCTCCCCAAGCTGACTCGCCTCACTGCTGGGCTGCTGCTCCTCCAGTCCTGATCACTGCTCCCTGTTTGCTGTTCCCTGCTCCTCCCCAGCCCACACACTGCTCAGTTGAGCTGAGAACTTAACCCACTTGGCTTTTTCTGAGGGGGGGGAGGAGTCCTCATTCCACTTGTGTGTATGTTCCCATGGGGACCCAAAATGGGAATGCACACAGGACCTATGTGCACCCCTGATATGGGTCCCCCTGAGAACGGGGGACCCATTAGAGGGGTGCATGCAGGTTGGAAGAGACCTCCTTACTAGGGGTGGGACACTGGGGAGAATATCGGGTACCAGATGTACCAGTATCAGATCTCCCAGGTACCAGATTTACCAGTATCGGCATACCAGTTTTTTAACATTGGCTGCGGTACCGGATTTTTTACATTGCAGCTATTGACTTCAATGCCCGCAGGTGAAAAATCCGGTACCGCGGCCAATGTTAAAAATCCGGTATGCCGGTACAGGTAAATATCGGATTTATCAGATTAAACCGATACACCCAAATACCGGCAATATAGGATCTCGGGAGAACCAATATTCCCACCCCTACTCCTTACTCCCCTCCCCACCCCACTTAGAAAAAGATGAGTGGGGATGGGGAAGTCCCCAGTTCAGCTGAGCAGTGTGTGGGCTACAGGGGAGCAGTGACCAGGACTGGAGGAGCAGAAGCCCGGGAGTGAGGTGATTCAGCCTCGGGAGTTGGGTAGCCTGTTGGGTCATATTTAGGTACCAGTTGGTGCCCAAGTACAACCGTGGCAACTTGGGCACCCCAGCTTTGATGGGGTGCCCAACATGCTGAGTACCTGGTTGCAGCTCTACCCCTTACCTCACTGTCAGTCCCTCCATACACACACCCAGCCCCTCATCTCTCTCTCTCTCTCAATGGCCCATTCATTTTAATAATGTGGCTATTAGAATGAATGGCTCATTGAAATGAATGGTGCATTGATTTCCCATTGAAGTCAATGGGAAAATTAATCTGTAAATACATATTGGTAAATGTGTAAAATTTGAGATCTAAATCAGTAAATGAATCCAAATTCCCATCCCTAATTTTGACCTCTCCCCTCTGGTTAGTCCAACAGCAATCTCATATTTGCACCTCTGCTTTCATGAAGCCTGTCTCCAAGAACGCAATCTGAAGTGGATTCCACTCAGATTTATAGAGAAGATAGATTATTGCTTAAAGCAAACTAATCTATGAAGAGTGCTTTTGTGGGCTTTGGCCTACTTAATACAGAGCTTAGGGGTAAAAGCAATGTTGAAGCCAAGATCAACCCATTACTTGAGATAATTCCTATAATTTTCTCTTTACTGGTATAAAGCATTCAGAAGCCTTCCAGAAGCTTTTGAAGTCATGGAGCCTTTTTTATTTAACTCCCTCCCATTACATTCAAAGGGTTTGGTTTTCTCAAGACAGCTGGACTCCCTTCCTTTTGTGTAATACCTGCTGATAAAGGCAGTTGGAGCTTGGAGCCAGCCTAGTCATGCCAGCTGAAATTATGGGAACTATAATAGCAGTATGCCCAGGCAAAGCTTTGGGTCCAGCTAGCTGACTAGGGAAAAAGGTGAAGACACCGCTCTCAGGAGATTTGCAAACAATTTGAGACATGTTTATTCATGCAATCTCACCAGAGATATCTTCCTGGAACCAGACGTCTGGCCCAAATCTCTACCAAAATCCACTATCATGCCAGTCCCTTAGCCTCGTAGCCCTTATCAGCAGAGATAGTTCTAACTTGGTTTTAGTGGAATAAGCAATCGCCCCAAACACTGATATGGCTCATGCTCACTTTTTATATTTTTTTTGCCAACCGGATTAGCATCAAATCAGCAGACTCTTTTCAACTACAGTCTGCCACATAAATTGTGCCAGGAATATGGTATTTATTTATTTTATTTATTTAAATCTTGCCCTATCCTCGACGGCTCAGGGCAGTTCACAACACTTTTTTTAAAAATACATATCTAACATATAAAAAAGCATGCTCCCCTCATTGCCCCCACACATGCCTCAGCATTCCCCAGCTCCTATCATCCCCTCTGACAGCCCCCAGTCTCCCCATACCACATTCCTGGCATACTTCTTCACCACACAACCTTCCCCATGTACCCTAATCCAAAGTGTGGGTAAAAATTCTTGGTCTGCAGTAAATAGCTGTAAGTTAACTCCTCTGCATTGCCTGATTTTGGAGGTGAGAGTTCCATGACATGTGTCTAAATGAACCTCAATAATGGAGCCTTGTCCAAATCTTGTGGAGAAGTTGATTTTGTCTCCTTCGTGGTGGAGTAGCCCTGTGTATGAGAGTCCCCAGCTGTCTTCATCCCTGTCCAAAAGTCTACCAAACATGAGGTGGTACTTGTCACGGAGAAACATGGGGTCACACATGTGTAACACAGGACTACATGTTTGGTAAATGTGTGGTGCCAAGGGTCTCACATGTATGTAATGTTACTATACATGTACACTATGTAATGTCAAAGGTTCCACATGTTTGTAATGTTGACTCTGAGAACTGTACAACTCGAATTAGGGCTTACACGTCACCGGCCTACAGAAAATACAAAGAGATACCAAAATGTGTATTGGGGGCCAGACAAATGGCCAGAGACATTTACATGTTAATGTAGGCTGACATTGCCTA
>QEPC01015313.1:2290309-2359520 GCA_003113815.1 Sphenodon punctatus | reverse complement strand
TAAAGGCACTCCTTGTTGTAGCAGACAGCTCTATCCTTTGCTTCGGTCTCTCTACATTGCACAGAGTAAGGCTGGCAGGACTCAGTGTTCTGTTGAAGACACTACATCAATCTACAGACCCATAAAAGCCTCTGTTACACATTTCACCAAAGCACTGACATCACTTCTAGAGAAAAGACAGTTTGAGTTCGTTAGACGCTCCACAGATACCTGCCCTGATACCAGACAGTCAAAGATCTGCTGTTATTTCTCATGAACACCACATGGAGGATCCCCCAGAGTACAAGGACTTGAGACAGCTCACCTTACCATAAGAAATCTTGTTCATTTTACTAATCTGAGTAGCCCTATCCATATCAGTGGGCTACACATCAGTAAAACTAGTTGTGTTTGATTAATGTTGAAAATATTCAGCTCTTGAACATTTTCAGAGTTCTGAATAGTAATGAAAGTTCCTGTTGCTCAATAATGGGTGAAGGTAACATTCAGATAGAACTGAAATGAATATTGTGGTGAATATCATACCCGACAATCTCACCCACTTCCAATTGGTTCAGATGAAGCCAGCATGAACCGCAATTCAGTTCCTGCTTTGTTCCCAGGAACAAATATCTGATTCACTTATTTTGGTTCAGTTATTTCAGTCATTTCAGATTCTTTGTTTCAGTACTATTAGCACCAAACTACTGTTGTGCTAATGGTACCCAAATGAAGTAACCCAAATACCCAAATGACCAAAACAAAAAAACAAAAAACAAAACAAGATAGGCAAATATTGTTTCAGTGGTGATTATTCAGATATTTGGAGGTTGTCCTCCATCCAGACTCGTATTGTTGACTGTAGCCACTTTTAAACAAGGCACTGAAAAGCGCCTCCTTAGTCCCGCATTGGGAGAAAAGCCGTGCAGGGAGTGTTTACATGCTCCCCGCGCTGCCGGAAGTGACGTGCTCCCTGTTGTCAGCAGCAGCAGTGGCTGAAGATGCGGTGCATTCAAGAGGCGTGTTCTGAAAGTCTCACTTTTCAGGCTTTCAGAACGCGCCTCTTCAAAGCACCCTATCTCCAGCCGCTGCTGACAAGGGGGAGCACGTCACTTCCGGCAGCACAGGGAGCATGTAAACACTCCCCGCGTGGCTTGTCTCTCAACGTGGGGCTCAGGAGGCGCTTTTCAGCACCTCGTTTAAAAACGGCATCTCTCTCTAACATCTCTTCTTGGATGTCACTGACAACTCAAGCTTAATATATCCCCCTGGGAGGTGCAGTTCCATCTCTTTCCCCAGCACTGATAGGCTTTAGCAAGCAGTGCCTGCTGGGAGTTGTAATCCCCAGTATTCAAGACTGTTTGCTTTTAAACAGTCTCTGCATTACTAGGGATGTGCGAACAGAGTTCAGGTGTTTGGTCCGAACTTGGGGTGTTTGGGCTGTTTGTGAACACCCCGAACTGGCCAAACAAAGTTCGGGTTTTGAATCTGTTTGGGCAGGGGGAGAGGGACAGGGGGGAAACCCGGTTTTCCCTCCCCCTCCAGGCTGCGTGGATGGAAGGGGTGCTGGGGCTCACCTCCCACCCCTCATGCCCAGTTTGGTAAAAAAATTAAAAACAAAAACCCCCACCCCAGGGATCAACCTACCTGGTTGATGCTGGGACTCTGGCCCCAGGTCCGGCGGTGGCAGCGGTGGTGGGTCCAGCTGCGGTGGCACTCCGGAGCACTTCAGGCCTCTTCTAGGCCTTCTGGGAACTGAAGGAGGGCTTCTGGCCCCTCCTTCAGTTCCCAGAAGGCCTAGAAGAGGCCTGAAGTGCTCCAGAGCACCGCCGGAACCGCCACAACTCCCGGGCCCAGAGTCCCAGCACCACCAGGTTGGTCAATCCCTGGGGTGGGTTTTTTGTATGTGGTGGGTTTTTTTAGTTTATGAGGCTTGGGGGGGGTGAGCCCCAACGCCCCTTCCACCTGTGCAGTCTGGAGGGGGGAGGGAAAACCAGGTTTCCCCCAACCCCCTAAACAGGTTTGGTCCGAACCGCCCGAACCCAAATGGTTTTGGGGGGCCGAACCCCAAATGGGCCAGACACCGAACTCCCTGGTGTTTGCACATCCCTATGTATTACACATAGAATGTTTGCAAGCACGCCACACTCAGGATGGTCTCCATAGGCTAACATTGAATTTACAAGAGGTCATAACTTAAAAACTACTAACCAGATTTACAAAAAGTAAACCAAAAGGCACACCTCACCAGCCTCCTTGCATTTTCTAAAAGGCTCACACCTCCTCCCAACTAACACAAAAACCCTTTAACCTGCCCAGTTCAAGATGGTCTAATGCTGAAAAAACAGGCTTCAGAGTGCAGTATTCAAACTGTGATATTTCAGCAGTTATTCAACTGATTCATTTGAACTTTTGACAGCATGCACCGCTTACTCCAGTGATCCTTCACCACAAATGTCACAATCCTAACTTCAATTAACCAAAGCAAAAAACTTAACAGTTAAAAACTAAACTTAAATGTACAAGAGTTTTCTTAATATACACAAAAAAACAATTCAGTACAATTACAATTCAAAACACCTTCCACTCCATACATTGCAACAAAACATAGACATTAATTCACAATTAGAGCAATAATTAATATTTTATCATCAACATACATGTAATATATGTACTAAATTCCTTACCATACTTCATTTTTATCAATAACTAAACTTGCACATTTTACAATTATGAAACAAATTTATTATCATAATTTGACAAGGAACAATTTTGTCAGAGTAATTTAAGTCTGTTATTTACATGCATACAAATTGTGTACAGTTCATACAATGAAGTAAAGAATGTGAGTGTAGACATTATACAATTCGTTCTACACAATGAAGTTATGTAGAAACAGACAATGCACTCTGACAAAATTGTTCCTTGTCAAATTATGATAATAACATTGTTTCATAACTGTAAAATGTGCAAGTTTAGTTATTGATAAAAATGAAGTATGGTAAGGAATTTAGTACATATATTACATGTATGTTGATGATAAAATATTAATTATTGCTCTAATTGTGAATTAATGTCTATGTTTTGTTGCAATGTATGGAGTGGAAGGTGTTTTGAATTGTAATTGTAGTGAATGGTTTTTTTGTGTATATTAAGAAAACTCTTGTACATTTAAGTTTAGTTTTTAACTGTTAAGTTTTTTGCTTTGGTTAATTGAAGTTAGGATTGTGACATTTGTGGTGAAGGATCACTGGAGTAAGCGGTGCATGCTGTCAAAAGTTCAAATGAATCAGTTGAATAACTGCTGAAATATCACAGTTTGAATACTGCACTCTGAAGCCTGTTTTTTCAGCATTAGACCATCTTGAACTGGGCAGGTTAAAGGGTTTTTGTGTTAGTTGGGAGGAGGTGTGAGCCTTTTAGAAAATGCAAGGAGGCTGGTGAGGTGTGCCTTTTGGTTTACTTTTTGTAAATCTGGTTAGTAGTTTTTAAGTTATGACCTCTTGTAAATTCAATGTTAGCCTATGGAGACCATCCTGAGTGTGGCGTGCTTGCAAACATTCTATGTGTAATACATAGGGATGTGCAAACACCAGGGAGTTCGGTGTCTGGCCCATTTGGGGTTCGGCCCCCCAAAACCATTTGGGTTCGGGCGGTTCGGACCAAACCTGTTTAGGGGGTTGGGGGAAACCTGGTTTTCCCTCCCCCCTCCAGACTGCACAGGTGGAAGGGGCGTTGGGGCTCACCCCCCCCAAGCCTCATAAACTAAAAAAACCCACCACATACAAAAAACCCACCCCAGGGATTGACCAACCTGGTGGTGCTGGGACTCTGGGCCCGGGAGTTGTGGCGGTTCCGGCGGTGCTCTGGAGCACTTCAGGCCTCTTCTAGGCCTTCTGGGAACTGAAGGAGGGGCCAGAAGCCCTCCTTCAGTTCCCAGAAGGCCTAGAAGAGGCCTGAAGTGCTCCGGAGTGCCACCGCAGCTGGACCCACCACCGCTGCCACCGCCGGACCTGGGGCCAGAGTCCCAGCATCAACCAGGTAGGTTGATCCCTGGGGTGGGGGTTTTTGTTTTTAATTTTTTTACCAAACTGGGCATGAGGGGTGGGAGGTGAGCCCCAGCACCCCTTCCATCCACGCAGCCTGGAGGGGGAGGGAAAACCGGGTTTCCCCCCTGTCCCTCTCCCCCTGCCCAAACAGATTCAAAACCCGAACTTTGTTTGGCCAGTTCGGGGTGTTCACAAACAGCCCAAACACCCCAAGTTCGGACCAAACACCTGAACTCTGTTCGCACATCCCTAGTAATGCAGAGACTGTTTAAAAGCAAACAGTCTTGAATACTGGGGATTACAACTCCCAGCAGGCACTGCTTGCTAAAGCCTATCAGTGCTGGGGAAAGAGATGGAACTGCACCTCCCAGGGGGATATATTAAGCTTGAGTTGTCAGTGACATCCAAGAAGAGATGTTAGAGAGAGATGCCGTTTTTAAACGAGGTGCTGAAAAGCGCCTCCTGAGCCCCACGTTGAGAGACAAGCCACGCGGGGAGTGTTTACATGCTCCCTGTGCTGCCGGAAGTGACGTGCTCCCCCTTGTCAGCAGCGGCTGGAGATAGGGTGCTTTGAAGAGGCGCGTTCTGAAAGCCTGAAAAGTGAGACTTTCAGAACACGCCTCTTGAATGCACCGCATCTTCAGCCACTGCTGCTGCTGACAACAGGGAGCACGTCACTTCCGGCAGCGCGGGGAGCATGTAAACACTCCCTGCACGGCTTTTCTCCCAATGCGGGACTAAGGAGGCGCTTTTCAGTGCCTTGTTTAAAAGTGGCTACAGTCAACAATACGAGTCTGGATGGAGGACAACCTCCAAATATCTGAATAATCACCACTGAAACAATATTTGCCTATCTTGTTTTGTTTTTTGTTTTTTTGTTTTGGTCATTTGGGTATTTGGGTTACTTCATTTGGGTACCATTAGCACAACAGTAGTTTGGTGCTAATAGTACTGAAACAAAGAATCTGAAATGACTGAAATAACTGAACCAAAATAAGTGAATCAGATATTTGTTCCTGGGAACAAAGCAGGAACTGAATTGCGGTTCATGCTGGCTTCATCTGAACCAATTGGAAGTGGGTGAGATTGTCGGGTATGATATTCACCACAATATTCATTTCAGTTCTATCTGAATGTTACCTTCACCCATTATTGAGCAACAGGAACTTTCATTACTATTCAGAACTCTGAAAATGTTCAAGAGCTGAATATTTTCAACATTAATCAAACACAACTAGTTTTACTGATGTGTAGCCCACTGATATGGATAGGGCTACTCAGATTAGTAAAATGAACAAGATTTCTTATGGTAAGGTGAGCTGTCTCAAGTCCTTGTACTCTGGGGGATCCTCCATGTGGTGTTCATGAGAAATAACAGCAGATCTTTGACTGTCTGGTATCAGGGCAGGTATCTGTGGAGCGTCTAACGAACTCAAACTGTCTTTTCTCTAGAAGTGATGTCAGTGCTTTGGTGAAATGTGTAACAGAGGCTTTTATGGGTCTGTAGATTGATGTAGTGTCTTCAACAGAACACTGAGTCCTGCCAGCCTTACTCTGTGCAATGTAGAGAGACCGAAGCAAAGGATAGAGCTGTCTGCTACAACAAGGAGTGCCTTTAGATGGACACCTACTCCACTCATGCTCTGCTCCACCCCCAAGTGGTCCATCCATGTAAAGGCAGTCCCTAGGGTGAGGAGGAGCAAGGGTGGAGCAGGTGCTGCCTGCTCTGGGCCAGCTCTGGAATATCCCAGAGTGCCACAAGCAGTCACCTGCCTGAACCTGGAGCACTGGCCGGGGGCAGAGGAGAAGTGGTCCGTCTAAAGAATGGATGGCTATCACAGCTCCACTCCTGACTGAGAGTTGTCCCAGCAATGGCCACAGAGCTGCATGCAGCAGGCTAAAGCCGCTGCTGATGTGACAGCAGCTTCTGTGGCAAGGGGGAGGGGTGGACTGTGGCATGAAGTGGTGGCAGACTATGTTTAAAACCCACCACCCCCAGGTCTGTCTTATTCTCTGAAGTGCCAGGTACATCGCTGGTGCTATATAAATGCTTATAATAATAATAATTAATAAAGTGTTGACTCTCTTAGGATCCTGCAAAGCATGTAAGAACATACGTAAGCATGTGAATAATACCACTGGAATCAACAGCACTATTCACATACTGAAAAGTATATGCTTTCAAGAGGAGTACTCGGCACCTTCCAGTAGAACCCTACCTGAAGGCTTTTGTGCCTCTCTCTCTCGCATCCCACCCTGTAAAATTGGTTCTAGCTCCCACACCTCCATCCTGACCTATCTTGCATAGTTATGGAGTCAGACAGGGCCTGTGAGAGAAATATGTGGGTCTGGTTCAGATCCTGATCATGGGGTCCCCTACCTCTCAGCCCCATTGCGTGGTGAAAGGCTTGGTCAGTAGGGGCGGGACACCGGGGAGAATACCGGATGTACCGGTATCAGATCTCCCAGGTACTGGATTTACCAGTATTGGCACACCGGATTTTTTAACATTGGCCACAGTACCAGATTTTTTACATTGTGGCCATTGACTTCAATGGCTGCAATGTAAAAAATCCTGTACCGCAGCCAGTGTTAAAAATCCGATATGACAGTACAGGTAAATATCGGATTTATCGGATTAAGCCAATACACCCAAATACCAGCAATATCGGATCTCAGGAGAACCGGAATTCCCACCCCTATTGGTCAGAGGTTCTTGGGGGTTAATACGACAAAACTCCATTCTACACTGTGTCCTTGCAACCCTGGGGAAGTAGAGGATCTTCCCCATTATTGTAACCGCTATAACAGGGGGACGGGTCAGAACTCTGAGGTATCTGGAAGAAGGACTCTAGAAGAGACAGGACCGGCCTAGTAACAGACAGAGGGGCTAGAAGCAAGGAGAAGGGGACCTCTCAGTTGCTTCCCCAAATTCAGGGAGAGCAAAGCTCATCAGGGAGATCAAATGAGGGAAAAGGAATCTGACAACAGGAGTAAGGGACCTTGGGATCAGGGTAACAGGAACAGAGTGAAGAGCAACTGAGCAGAGACCAAGTGGAGGGGAGTGGAGCAGGGTAGAGAAGAGCCAGAGTCTGGGAGTCAAGGACCAAGGAGTCAGAGCAGAGGGGGGGGGGGGTGTAACAGTAACAGGTAGAGTAGGGAAGAATCGGGGAAAACAAGGATCCAGAGTCTGGGAGATAGGGAAGAGCAGAGGCGTAGTATAGGAGCCGGGGGATGGAGCCAGAGTCTGGGAGACAGAGAAGATGGGAATTGGAGCTAGGGGCGATCTTCTGGTTTTAAATTCGTATTTGGTTTATTTTAGTGTTGTTCCACTAAGTTTCCAGATTTAAATGCAGGTTTGTATTATGGATCCGTATTTCAATGAATGAAGAAATAAAAATAATTAATTTAAATTACTGCACATGCGTAAATGGCCACTGGACCATTCTGCTCATGTGCATCCTTTTCCAAAAAGCTGCCATTTTAGAAAAGGGCAGCCGATCTACGCATGCACAAAATGACCACTGCAAATGTGCAGACTGGATGCCCTTTTCCAAAATGGCAGTGACATTGCTGCCACCATTTTGAAAAAGGGCACGCATGTGTAGAATGGTCCAGCAGCCATCTGCATGCGTAATAATTTTTTAGGTTTTTTTAAGTCTTCTGTAAATTAGAACTGAGCTGAAACAGGCTTTTTGTCACACTGTTTTGGTTTGGTACAGATTAATCAGTAATGACCTGTTCCGTGCAGTTATGAATTAATCCAAATCCGAACTTCCCACCCCTAAACAGCGCAGAGCCAGGAATCAGGGAACAGAGACAGAGTCTAGGAGACAGCAAATCAGGAGCCAGAGTCTGGGAGTCAGAGTAGAGCAGAGCCAGAGAAGTTATTCCACCCAGCCTTCTGTTGCTAAACCAGAAATCTGGGAGGCCAGGCTGCAGAAGAGATGGTCAGGAGGAGAGTCGGGGCCAAGCAGGGCATGACAAGGGGAGCAAGGCTGGGTAGTGGGCAGGCCCAGTGGTGGTGCCAACAAGCGACAAGCGTTCCAGAACCCTGTGTTCGTGGTGCGGGTGGAGTCCAGGAAGGGGTAAAGGGAAGGGCAGAGGCAGGGCTAAGAAGGGTAAGAATTAGGTACGGGAAACCTTTCAGCCGTTCTCAGATATCAAGGAGACTTAATGCTCAGCATGAGAGCCGGAGAATCCAGCATAAGAGATCTTATGGAGCATCATTACGGTCAAGGAAAGGGAACAAGGAACCAGAGTTTGGGGGGGATGGGGGAGGTATGGGGAGCTAAGAACCAGAAGAGTATACAGGGCCAGGGAGGGGGTACCAGGGAAAGAAACATGGGACTTGATGGGATACAGGGCGATAGGAGGTTTGGCTGGGGGTAACAAGGATCAGACACAGGACTTGACAGGACACAGGCTATAAATGAAGTAGGGGGGTAATAGGACAATGACCTAGGGCTTGACAAGACATAAAGCAAAGAAGAATTAGGGAGCAAACACTGGACTTCGCAAACACAGGTGGTAAAAGGATTGGGGCAATAGGGAACAAGGCACAGGGCTATCGGGGTGTGCATTTCATTTTTGTTATAATAAAAAAATGAGGACTTTCATTTTTGTTGTTTAATAACAAAAATGAAAGAACATAATGAAACAACAAAATTTTATTTTGTTATGAGTGAATAGGAAAACACTGAAAAACACATTTATTGCTATAACATTTTTTTTGTTTCTTATTCAGTTTTGCTTAAACTTGGAGAGACAGTATCCCCAATGTAGGGCATTTTGTGTAACAAATTTCAGAAAGATTGGATAAAGGGAACCAATTTTATAAGCNGAAAGATTGGATAAAGGGAACCAATTTTATAAGCAATTGTATTTTGTGATTTTAAGAAAAGCTGTATACACATTCCTAGCTCCAACTTCGTCTTCCATCCAATTTTGATGTAAATTGGCATATTTATGCCACTTTTCACGGTTACTATTTCTGCCAATTTGCAGAATGATTGGATAAAGGGTTCTGATGTTATAAGCAATTGCATTGTAAATGCATTTCTGGCTATAACATGTTTTCCCCTCCGTTTTACATGAAAGTTGGCAGGATTGTATCTCAGATCTTCAGAATCATCCCTTCCAAATCATAGAAAGATCTGATAAAGGGTCCAAATTCTATAACTAACTGAAGTTTCCCTTTTGAAGACTTTTGTTGTTCAGGTAAATAGCACAGGCAGTGCCATTCAGAGACAGGCATGACAGGGGGAGGGAGCTGTAGAAGGGAGGGGGAGCAGCCCAACAGACAGACACATTCTCTGGCCAATTACTGCATGATTTCACCTTTACAGGACCAATCCGTGGTGGTTTCAAGGTTGGCATAGAGGGTAGATATAAGCTGCTATTCTTTGGGCCTGCTTTTTGTCTGTGGCTAGTTCTGACTTTGATCAGAGCATTTTCTCAAACTTTGCTGGCAGGATTTTTGTGTGTGTGCACACAAGAGCTCACTTCAAGAGTTTAGCTAGTTACATAAATCCAATCCCCACGCACCTGAGGTGCTACCCAACATCCTCCTGCCCCCTCCTGGGATGTTCTCTGCAAGTTGATGGACACCCCCACACACCTAGGGTGCCCACCCAGACTGTGATAAACAGACTGTGACCCTTTATCCATTCCTTCTGAAATTTGGCAGAGCTAGTAACCTCAGGAGGAGTATAATCTTGCCAAGTGTTATCCAAATTGGATGGGAGATGAAGACATTATAGCCAGGAATGTGTGTGCAGATTTTTGCAAAATAACACAATTCCACTGCTTATAAAAACTGATCCCTTTATCTAATCTTTCAAAAATATGGCATGCACAGTGCCCTCCATGGGGGGGGGGTTACATTTCTGCCATGTTTCATGGCACAGCCAAAGATGCATTTTCCATTAAAACCAATGGAAATAAAAAATGAAAGTAAAAAATGAAAATGAAACAAATACTAACAAAATATAATAAACAAATGACATTTGTACCAATGCCTAGGAAGGGGAAGATGGGCTGGTGATTCTGTCATGAGGGGAGGGGAGCCTAAGGGGGACTGCAAGGGCAAAGGCTCCATGCACCCACTTGCGCTCTCTACCCATGCACCGGTCCAAACTCTGAGAGAATCTCTCGGGGGGGGGGGAGGGGGAAATGCTCATCAGGATAATAAGTGGACCTATAGGCCTAAAAGAGCCCAGATCCCTATCATCCTAGGGTGCCAAGCATTTGGAGGGAGTCTGGGCCTCACTCTGTCTCTCAACACACAACGCCCACACCAGGAAGGGGGATGGGGAGGCGTGGAGGGCGAGTGAACGGAGAACCGAGGTAGGGGACCCAAGGAACAGGGGAGTTAGGGTATGGACTTGCACGCCAGTGGAGGAAGGGGATAAGGCTCCTGGGGGGAGGGGGAGGAATCTTTCACTTGGGCTCTCTCACTCTCGAAGGCTTGCAATCACTCACTCTCAGTCACACAGGGATAAATATGCAGGATACAACACTTAGACACTAGGACTTAACAGCAACATGCAATAACAAGCACCAAGACTCTCAAAGATCCACAGAACACTATTTAGCTCTTGCTCAGCCAGCCAGTTCCTCCACCTCAATCATCAGCGCTGAGTGCTCCCTGGCGCTGGTGTTTGTCTGAAGCCCCGCGTTCCCGCAAGCGTACGGAGTGGCGCACAGGGGGCGTCGCCATGTCCGTTGTACCAGAGGGCTCTGCGTCTGTCTGCGCTGCCTGTGATTGGGCCAGTGGCACGTCTTGTGCAGGCAGGGGTGTGTCCTGCACCACTGTAGGGGGCGCCGGGGTGACTGTCTTGGGCCCTGCGGAAGATTCCCCAATCGAGGCTGCTCACAGCCAGCAAGCGGTGGCGGGGGGGGCTTGACAGAAAGATTAAACGCACACATTGCATGTTATGGGATACCAGATTCTGTGTGTGCAGTAATTACCCACCGTTTATCTCAAAAGACTTCAAGAAGTTCAGTAAGAGATAACATAACATCTTCACCAAGGTATCCTCAAAGCAATGGCAAAGTAGAATCAGCAGTAAAGACTTCTAAGAAACCACTGGAAAAGAGCTAAAACTGCAAATGCTGACCCATATTTAGCACTGCTTGATCATCAAAATACCCCCTCACAAGGCCTAAATTCAAGTCCATCCCAAAGCTGGATAACCCAGAGAATGAAGACACACTTACCAACAAGTGGAAGATTGCTTCGGGATTGCAGCAAAAAGTTCACTCTGGTATGATCTGATCATAAGGAAATGGTGGGACAAACTACTCAGGATAAACTACTCTCTTAGTCCTGAATGGTTTGTTATGGTGGGACAAGTTTTTGTATGAGCCCTGCTAGGTATGCGTACATTTTGTGGTCTGTGGCTTATGCTGCAGATGCTAAGCCTTGTGTTTTTGCCTTCTTCATATTTAATTTCTAGATTTTTATGGCTGGAAAAAAAAAAGCTTGAAATGTAAACCAAGGCTGTGATCTACAAAACGCTTCCTCCAGAGTAGTCCCATTGAAGCCCTCGGGGATTCAATAAGTGGTTTGTGGATTGCAGCTCAAGTGTTAACTAATGCAATGGTATCTTCCAAAGTTGGTTCAAAGACAGGTATGAAGTGCCCAAATTAGATCCATGGGCTACTGGAAAATTTTGACTGAATGTCATAATGATGATTTTAGAGTGCCTTCTGATGTCACAACAACCCCCCACAGATTACCTTGGTGTTATCATTAGCGCTGGAAAGAATAGTAAATTTGGTATCCGTGGATAATGTCTGTCATTCCAGATAGTTTGGCGGTTACCCAACCGTTAACCGGTTACAGCAACAGCTAACCAACAAACCAAACAACTGGATAATACTGTAATGGTTAACTTGTTTACCAGATTATTGAATAACCAAATAAAACCAGGTCTGGAGGCAGGGGGAGGTGTAAACAGAAATGGAATTATGGGCAAACGGTAAATGGCAATACAGTAAATGGTGCATTGTGGTGTTATGCAGTAACACGGTACATCAGTAAATTGATTTGCCATATAGCGACATTTTAACTCTAGTTATCATGAACCATTCAGAAATCAACCAAAATACCGCCCCATGGTACCCTTGAGGCACCATCTGGGTGCTGTTTATGGAGGTTCATGGGGAGCTGTTGTGACATCACAATGGACCCTTAGGTCAGTGGTTTTAGACATCAACTATTTTAACAAGGGAACCACAATAATGTTTGTTGGAGAGCAGAGCCATGTTAAAACAGGTCTATGTGAAAAGGCTCTCGCACCCCTTTTCTAATATGCTATCGTGACGCTCCAAAGGAGGCATGCCACACCCAAGGGAAGTGGGAGTTCCTTTGCCCTGTACTTTATGGAGCATCATGTGATCACAAAGCTCTGATAGGGCAGGAGCAAGTGAAGTTGCCTCCTTCTTCCCAATGCCCATGTATTTTAATTAGGACTGTACTGAATAGGCCATCCGGGTACTCGGATCGAGTTCCGAGTACGCAGACCAGGTACTCGGCCAAATTTCGGAACTTTGTCCAAGGACCCAGAATTGGGAACATAGAACTCTGGACCTCTGAAAAATCCCTGGAACTCAGAACTTTGGAACTCTTTCCTTTAATTATTTTAAAGTGCACCCACATTAAAATCATTATGCCAAGCAGTGCCCAGAAAAGCAGGCTAGCAAGAGTGAGACAATCACTCAAGAAGACAAACCCAAACAGTGCAACTGTGTGCAGAAAGCCAAAAAAAGCTAGCAGTACCCACAGCATGGCCCACCATCAGCAGTGCACCTGCTTTAAAATCATTATGCCAATGAAGCAGTGCACAGAAAAGCAGGCTAGCAAAAGTGGGACAATCACTCAAGAAATCAAACCCACAAAAGTGCAACTGTGGGCAGAAACAAAAAAAAAAAAGCCAGCCCAGCAAACATAACAATGCCCACAAGAAAGAAACCAGGCATTCACCCCCCCACACAAGTCTCCATTGTGCCTGCCCAGTGCTCACCTATGCAAGGCAAGCCCCCTCCCCACACACTGTATTATTTTAACCAGAAAAAGTAAGTAAAGAACTGGCTTGATGGTGCGACAAAACATTAAAACACATAATGTAACAACAAGATACAGCATAAATAAGCCAGAAACATTTAACCAAAAAGAATTGTACATTTCAGTGTTTGGGCCAATCACCATTTGCCAAGTCTGCCTGGGCTCTCAATTTAAATTGCCGCAATGGCAAAAGATGCCTCAGCCTTGGTAACGCGCTCTTTTGTAGATCAATAAGAACAACAACAGCTGGGGCCTGGGGCGACTAAGATCCAAATTTACTGCTCGAAAGAGTCTTTCCCGTGGCTGGGAATATAAAGGGCAAAAAAATAAGTAATGGATCAAATCCTCTATTTGTCCTTCACTGCAGATACATTTACAATCCATATATGCAATACCTCTGTACCTGCCCTTTGTAACCTCTGTGAACATGGACTGCAGTCTCAGTGCCAAAAAGGCTTTCTTATAGGCCACGTTTGAGAGGGCAGAAAGATAATTTAGTCCAATTAAGTCTCAAAACCAATATTTGTACCAAGGGGAAACTTTAGATGTAGACGCCTGGGCCCGCATAGACTGTTTCTCTATATCAGCAATTCTACGTCCGATTAATCTGGATGCCTCCTTATATGGGAGGGATATTAGGAAGCTCAGTGAAAAACCCAGGTGTTTCATCCTATGAACTGTTTTACACCACCAGGGGTCCTTATCCTGCCATGTGACACTCATTCTCTCTACCAGACATAGTCTCGGTAAAGACTGCACTGGGAGAAGAAAAAATTTTAACCAGTAATTAAGTAGCAGACCTAAAAGGTTCAAGAAACGCGACTGCCGAGGTAGCATATCTCCACACTTGGGCCACAAAACAGATCTGTGGCACTAGTATTTTGGTCTCAAAAATGTTAATAGCTGCTTTAGCCAGACATTCCCCTTTAGACCTATAGAATGTATACAATGAAGTGCTAGAGACTGCTTAACAGTGCTAAAATGGGGGGACCATGAAAGTATATCCCCCCTGTGCCCCAGTGGTCAGTCACATCTTTGCAAAGTTGAACTCGCAGACAAGCACAGTCACAGTGCCCACAAAAACCACAGCAAAAGTGATCCCTCTCTGACCTCTAGGGTGTTACAACTTGCCAACAGGCAGTACAAGAAGCAGCAGTACCCAAACTTTAAGTATATTTGGCACTGGTGGCAACCCCTGGTGTTGCCCCTCGTATATGGACAGATCAAGTCAGGGAAAGTGAAGGTAGGCGGATCCCTCTGGCCAGGGGCGTAGCTAGGTTGGAATGGGCCCAGGGACAAGATATGTATTGTTGGGCCCCCCTCGTCCAATCACCATAGACTCCCCTGTCCTGCTCCCTCCCCTCAATGTCCTTATTGCATAAAACTGTCAAACGTACTTATTAAATTAAACGTTATTTATTAAATAAAATTACAGTGTAAAGAAAACATGTGCTCAGCTACTGTAATGGCTCTTCCTTGTCTTTAGCGCCGCAAAGATATCAATTATTTTTGAATAACAAAGAAAGAAGCAAGCAGGGGTGTGTGGGGAAGAGCTGGGGTTTATAAAGGTGAGCCTGTCTATGCCAGGTCCCTCCTAGAGGGAGCTGAGGGGATTTCAGGTTTAGTACTGAGCTTATTTGAGGTTAAAAATCACAAGACTGGGGGCTCATTCACACGTGCAACAATTATCTGGATTTTAAAAACTGTTAAGAATGCCAGTTGCGTTCACATGCGTGCCATACCGTTGTTTCCTACAGTGAAATAACGTATTCAGACCTTCTTGGAGTGTGAGGAGCCACTCGAAGAAGAACAAAGTTGCTACCTTATAAACAAGGTTCTTTGAGATGGCTCCGAACATTCTCACAACACCCACCCTTCCAGCCCCGCATGAAATTTTTTTCTTATATTCCTAGAAAGGGTTGGAAGGAACTGTCATTCTGAGGGGGAGAGTCAGTGCTTTTTATACTAGAGGAGCTCGAGACCATCACGTGGTCTGTTATTTGAATAGGGTGAGCGTGCACAACCCAGTTGTGAGAATGTTAGACACCATCTCGAAGAACCTTCTTTACAAGGTAACAACCTTTTGCTGCTGGGAGCACTGGGTTTTTTTTTTGGGGGGGGGAAACAGGCTGGGAGCCAGGGAGGGAGGGAAAGTGGTGGAAATATTCTGGAACGGAAGGTAGGGATGCAAGGGAGTCAGGGAGGGAGGTAAAGCACTGGGATCTGGTGTGGGGTGCAGGGGAGCCAAGGAAGGAGGAAACATGCTGGGATCCAGGGTGGGGGTGAAGGGGAGCCAGCAAGGGAGTGAAAATGCTGGGATCCGGGGTAGGGGTGCAGGGGAGCTGGGGAGGGAGAGAAAGAACTGGGATCCAGGGTGGGGGTGCAAGGAAGGAGCCAGCAAAGGAGGGAAAGTGGTGAGATCCAGGGTGGGGGTGGAGGGGAGTCAGGGAGGGAGGAAAAGTTGTGGAACCCAAGGCACTGGGTTTGGGGGGGGGGGGAATCACCCTGCAGCGCCGCTGAGATTCCCTTCTCCAGCCCCATTGTGTGGTCCGAGCATGACCTGCTTCTCCCTCCCAGTCCAACCCTCCCTGCATCTCAGTGCTCTCCCCTGCCCAGGCTCAGGGGGCAGGGGCTGTCCTCTCCTCTCCTCCCAGCTCAGGCTCTCCCCTGCACGCCCAGCGCAGCCCCGGGACCCGGCGTTCTCCCCTCCCTCGCGGCTCCCTCCCACACACACAGCTTGGCAGTCGGGTCCCTCCTGGGCGCTGCCAGCGCGCTCCACTCTCCAACCCCATCCCGGGTCCATTCTCTTCCCTGCCCCGCTCTGTGCGCTCCCCCCCAGCAATCTCCCCCCCCCTAGCGCGCTGCCCAAGCCCGAGCTTTGCAACCCGGGCTCAGGAGCCGTGCGCTTCACTGGTGCTTGCTACCCACTCCCGAGAGCATGGGCTTGGTCCAGATCAGGAGTTGGAGTCCTCAGCTCCCTCCTGCCAGGTCCCCAAAACTCACAGTTACCGCTGCGCTGCCACTGGATCCTCCTGGCTGCCTTGCTCGCTCCCTCCATCTGTCGCCACCCTGACTCTGAGCACAGCAGAGTGAAGCTGCCCCGGGGGACGGTACTTGCTGCCCCCACCTGCCCCTTCAGCCC
The DNA here is from genome assembly GCA_003113815.1 of Sphenodon punctatus. Taxonomy (NCBI): domain Eukaryota; kingdom Metazoa; phylum Chordata; class Lepidosauria; order Sphenodontia; family Sphenodontidae; genus Sphenodon; species Sphenodon punctatus. Next base: position 2,343,280 of record QEPC01015313.1, on the reverse strand, counting down.
CCCCATGGAGCGAGCCAGCGAGCTCTCCACATGGCAGGGACCCAGAAGTAACTCCGGGTCTCCGCCATGTGGAGGGCTTGCATGCTTGACCTGCCCCCCATAACCATGTATGGCTATGGGGGGACGGGTCAAGCGTGATGTCAGCCCACGGCGGACCAATGGGGGGTGCTGTCCCCATGGGTGGGCCCAGAGGGGAGGGACTGAGAGGGGACCATGCGTCAGCCAGCAGGGGGGCCCAGGCGGAGCTGCCGAGCCACAACTTGGGGGGAAGGGAAACCTCAGATGGGACAGGCTGCCGGCTTAGTTACCATAGGGATGGGGCAATGGGCCCCCAGTCATGATGGGCCCCGGGACAAATGTCCTGCTTGTCCCTATGGTAGCTACGCCCATGCCTCTGGCAGCATGGTGCCAAGCAGTGCAAGCAGCAGGAAACAGTGGCACCTGCTTATTTTTTTTAAAAGGCATGGCATTGATGTGGCACTGGTAACTTGGTCAGAACAGGCCAGAGGAAGTGGAGCAAGGCAGAGATCCCTCTGGCCTCCATAGTGCCAAGCAGCAGTTTGGCACCCACTTTTTTTTTGTTTAGAAAATCATGTCATGATGGAAACAACTAATCCCCATCCCCCAGCATTGGTCCCCCAGTTATTTCCCCCATGCCATGCCAGGCTAGGCACCCCTCCCCCAAGCCAATTACTTACAGATCAGCAGGGTAGTGCACATGGCAAAATTCAGTAGAGAATGGACAATGGCTGTACAACCACTTTTATTTTGTCTCTGCCAGCCAATCAAAACTTGACATCTGGCTTGTCCATCACTCAACTGTCCCCTCCCATACCCCAGTCCTACCAAATATGGCACTAAGTTTCATTTCCTAGCTCAGAGAAGCTAGGGGATCACTCCAGTCATGTGCTCAATGGTGCCAGCACTCAACTGAGGCTTCCGAAGTTTTCCAAAGTTTTCTGAGGACTGGCATTGGTATTCAGAACTTTGGACTTGGAAATTCTGAACCAAGTACCGCAATACCCGGTGGATTCCAAAGTTTTCCAAGGACTGAGTTTTGGCTCTAATTTTAATGGTGAATATTTGAACAGGAAGTAAATATATCAAATTAAATCAATATAACTTTTGGTCATCTAGTTACCAGAGATGATCAAAAGGAAATTAATAAAATAGTAACTTGTGGGTAGAAAAGCAGGCTCTCCACAGTCCGCTGCTAAATGCATCTGGTATCTTCTGTATCATGCTATGGCCTTAAAATCCCTCCACAGCTGCTAACAGCAGGCGCGGCTCCCCCCCCCAGGAAGTTTGGGGCACTGCCCCCCAGCACCCTAGGGGACCACCGCCACACCGTCTCTGGTTTTTTTTTTTTTTAAAAAAAACCGCCGCCACTTCTGACAGTCGCAGCAGCCTCTGACTGGCTTCAGAGGCTGCTGCGGCTGTCAGACTCTAGTCTATCTCCCTTCCGGGACCCACTCTGAGCTGCTCTGAGAGGGGGTCCTGGAAGGGAAGAAAACGCTGAGCTGACTCAGCCGCCCAAACCACATTTTCTATTGAAAACACGATTTGGGAGGCTGAGCCCCTCAGTCCACAGCATGCCTAGGATGTGCTGTGGAGGGAGGGGCTAGCCGTTCCATTGTGCCTAATAGGTGCAATTGAGCTTCTCGCCTGGGTGCTTGTTACAAACGCCCAGGCGAGAAGCTTTGGGCCGGGCGGCTGAGGCAGGGAGCAGCGCACATGCACACTGCTCCCTGCCTCATCTGCACGTGTGGGGACAATTTAGGAGGCTCGCTGGTGGCGCACTTTCAACAGCGTGCTGCCAGCCAGCCCGCTTCGACCTGGACCCTGCTGCTCTTCCCCCCAATGTGCCACTCAGAGCTGCAGGGGGAGGGTAGGGGAGCACCAAGGCAGGGAACTTTTTTTGTTTTGTTTTAAATTGCCCACGTGTCCTCGCTTCAAAGGAGCAGGACACGTGGGCAATTTAAAGCAAGTAAAGTTGCCCCCCACACACACACACACACACACACACACACCCCTCTGTCTGGAGCTCAGGCCACCAGGGACCCCTGGAGCAGCAGTCAGATAAGTGATCCCTCCCCCCCCACCCTGCTCCCACCCTCTGAGAGTCTGATCCCACCCCCAGGGTCCCCCCACCCTGCTCCCCCTGAGGGTCGGATCTTTAGGTGTGTGTTCACAATGCTGGAAATGGGATGCTTTTGAGATCCTGAGATGTAACTGTGAGTCTGGTGATTCATGGGCCTTGAAATTCCTCCCCTCCCCTCCCCTCCACACACACACACACAGCAGAGGGCAAGAATACTGCTTCAGAAGAGACTTCTGAAGCAGGGATTGGGGTCTCTCCAGCATACATGCAGCAAGTCCCTTCTTTCTGAAGCAGTATTCTTAACCTCTGCTGCGTGTGTCTTTGCTGAAACTGCTTGTATGTGAGGTTTAAGGTTGTCTGCCTGCTTTTAAACCTGGCAGAGGAGGTGATTATAACCTGCCTAACCTAACTGAAATTACTTGATTAAGTAATGTAATGTCCATCCAACATTAACCCTTGGAACTCCTTGTTGCTGGGTTATGCGCCCACCGTTGCCCTGGCTTTGCCCACCATTGCCCTGGCTCTGCCCGCTGGTGGCTTCGCCACTGGCAGGTCGGCCGGCCTTACTGCCCCTCCAACCTCAACACCCACCAGCCACCCCTGGCTAACGGACTTCTTTTATAATCCCAAGGAGCATTCCCCCAGCAGGCAGACAACCTTAAACCTCACATACAAGCAGTTTCAGCAAAGACACACGCACTTATCAACCTCCATACTCCAGCCCATGCACTTCGCTCCTCCTCTGTCCCTTCTCTCACCCTTCCACGCCTTCCCTGCTCCCCTAAGCGCCTTCGTCCCTTCTCACTTGCTGCCCCCCATGCCTGGAACTCCCTCCCTGTCCACATCCGCCTTGCCCCCTCCCTTCATACCTTCAAATCTCTCCTTAAAACTCACCTCTTTCGCTCTGCTCTGTCTGACTCTTTATCCTGCTGAGCCACTATTCCTATACCTACGATCTGTTTACCCTTATCCTTGCAACATGGACCTGCCTGCTGTCATTCTCATCGTAACCAAGCCAAGTACGTGCACTTGAGACCTCGCATCTTCATGAATGTTAGACCCCTTGTCTCTCCCTCTGTTCCCCTTCCTAAGTCTCTCCCCCAGCTCCTGTCTCTCAGATTGTAAGCCCTAGGGGCAGGGACCGTGTCTATTTTATTACTTTGTAAAGTGCCAGGTACACTACTGGTGCTATATAAATGTTTGTTAATAATAATCTTGGGTATCATTAATTCTAGTTGCTTTCTACCCTGCTTTCCAAAGCTCTATCTTGTCCCTTGACAATGTTGCCCATGCAATGACTTATCAATCCAAAATAAAGAAATAAGTAAAACCCATGGCCTTTCCAAACCTGAAAATGGACTGAGGAAAAGAAACTACACAAGGAAAAACTTTCTTTGAATTTATATGAATCAGCTGCAAAATTGCCAGAAGGCTTTGACAGGTGGTAGACTGATTTTCCCAACTAGTACCTGTGAGGTGGAGGGATGGGGGGGAGCCAAGGGTATCCCTGTGCTAATGGTATATAGATTATAGTTTTGTGGGAGCCTGCAACTCACCCCCACCCACTCATTGTCTTGGACCAGAGCCCAAAAGTTCCCCAGAACAAACAGAAACATAATCTTGGAGTCATTGTAAAAAGTTGATTGAAAAATTGGGTCAATGTGAAGCAGCAGTGAAAAAGGCAAACAGCATGTTAGGAATCATTGGGGAAAAGATAGGGAATAAAACAGAAAATATAATAATGCCACTATATAAATCTATGGTGCAACCACGCCTTGGATACTGTGTGTAGTCTGGTTGTCCCATCTCGAAGATATAATAGAATTGGAAAAGCTACAGAGAAGGGAAACAAAAATGATTAAGGGTATGGAACAGCTTCAGCATGAGGAGAGGTTCAATAGGTTGGGGTTCTTCAGCTTGGAGTAGAGACAACAGAGGAGATATGATAGAAGTTTATAAAATCATGAGTGGTGCAGAACAAGTGAATAGGCAGCTGTTATTTATTCTCTCAAATAATACTAGAACTAGGGGACACTCTATGAAACCTAAATGGCAGCAGTTTTAAAACAAAAGGAAGTACTTTTTCACTCCATGTAATTAACTTGAGCTTGTTGTCAAAGAATGTTGTTAAGGCCTATTGCATAACTGAATTTAGGAAAGGACTGGATAAGTTCTTAGAGCAGGGTTGGAGAGCCTCTGGCCCTGGGACCAAATGTAGCCCACAACAATTTGTCCCTTACCAGTTCCTGGATCTAGCCCCTGGAACCAGTTCCTACCCCCAAACACTGGAAAATTCCGCTCAGGGGAAGGGAGAAGAGATGAGGGAATCACAGAATTATAAGGGATGGATCCAGGGCACAGAACCATGATCTGGACCTTCCTCTTCCACGTACCTCTTAACCATCCACCACAACTTCTATGTGACCCTTGGAGCTTGTTCATATTTTCAAAGTGGCCCCTGGGAGGCCAGGAGCTGGGAATAAATAACAGGAAATTGATCATTCCATTATGATATTATACTCTTTTCTGAAGTGACTAAAGGTGACCACCATCAAAAACAGGATGCTGGGCTGGATGAACCATTGGCCTAATCCAGTATGGCATTTCCTATGTTAAAGGTGCCCAAAGCATGAGTGAGTAGGATGGTGTCTGAAGAAAAAGTATGGAAGTCCAGTTATGGAGGAATATTTGGTCATCTTCAGGGTGTCTACATGGTATATGGCACATTTGGAGTTAGCGTAGAATGGGCTGTGTATGTACAAAATACGCCCCATGCCTCCACTCCGCTTGGAAAAGACCTATGCCTTGGAACAGTGTTTTATGACACACTGAAGTTGCTGAGAATTTTTCCATTGGCCTGAAATGTCTAACTGTATGAGCTAAACTATAGAGCATCACGCTGGGGCAGAGTAGTTCTAAGCAATAAGCAGCCTTCTATGCGCCAGTCCCTGCAATGCTGTTATCTCATACTGGGAACTGTTCAATAACCATTTACCGTTTTATTTAATATGCACACATACATATTATTTAGCCCACCTTTCCCTGAAGACTCAGGGTGGGTAACAACATTATATATAATGATTCACACAGTCAGACATTTCAGACACCACAGGCTGATTCAACGTCCACTGAGACCAATGGAAAAATTCCCAGCAATTTCAATGTGTCATAGAACACTGTTCCAAGGCATAGGCCTCTTTCAAGCTGAGGACAGCCGTGGGGCTAGCCACCCCTGGGCCTGCTCCAGGGGCACCCCCCCACATCTACCCACTTGCAGTCCCACCTGGGTTGGGTTTAAATGCTGTGGCCCACAGTCCACCCATGCAGCACCTCCTCTCCCACACCGTAGATTTGCAGGAAGATTGTCCAACACTCTAGGCTTCCGCCTGTAATTCTATGGTCTTTCTCGGGGCAACCCCCAACCAAGAGCAGAGCTGCAGTGGCCATCCGCCAAGCAAAAGGACAATGCCCTGGTGTTGTCTGATCCACTCTGCTGGTGGTGATCCTGGATGTTATGGAGCACCACAAGCAGGACTGGAGTGAAGCAAGCTGCATCTACTCTGCCTGCACATTTAGTGGCCCACCTTTAGATGGACTGGCCACCCAGGGGTGAAGCGGAGCAGAGATAGGACTGCTGTCTGCTAAAAGCACCCAACGTGTCACACAAGGGAGTTCAAGAGTGGTTGAGCAACCATCAAATATGCCTCTTAGCACGCCTTTGTGCAGATAAGGCCGTGCTTGCAAGAGGGTGCCTCCTGCTGATCTTAGGGATCATAACGGAACAGAGGGGAAGAGGTGACCTTTTGGATATATAGGGCCCAAGCCATTTAGAGGGATCAGCTCGTATAAAATAAGTCTGGAAGCAAGACAACCCTGTAAAGAAAATGGGTAATTCAATGCAATTACAAGGGCTGTAAAAATCTTGTGCTTTCTGTGTAATATACTTGTTTTGTATATGTTGCAGGTGAAGTGTGGAACACAGAAAATGTAGAAACTCCTTGGCATTTTATAGAATGCCTGCGAATCAGCATTCTGGCATTGTACACACTACCTAAACCAGAGGACCCCAAAATGTGGATGCCAGGTGAGACCCTGTCATTGGTTGAAGGGGTCATCATCTTGACTGGTATTTTATACACTTTGCATATATTTGCTGCTGTCCGGGGGTATGGGATTATATTTAAGTCACAAAATAGGATCACACAGGCAAAAGGTTTAGTCCACAGTTTACATAGTTACCCACTTCATCTACCCAGAGAAAAGCCAAACATTATATTTTCCATGGCAGATAAAATGCCAAGCCCTAATTTCCCCCAGTGAGCCATGAACTATACAAAGACCTCACCCCATGAGTATTTTTCTGAGCCCACTCAATGGGTAGAGTTAAAACATCCCCAAGTAGTTTTTGTCCCACAGCATCCCTTCCTATGTCCTCATCTTGCTTGTTTCCTTGTGTGCCAGAAGACTGTTTGTGGTTCTCTAGTCTTGTCTTGTTCCTGCTGTGGCAAACTGTCTGCCAACCCTGCTTAGTCAGATCATTCTCAGAGCTGATTAAATGGGGACACATTGGCCTCTTAAACAAGCTGCGGTTGTTGTGAAAACCAAAATCGGGGGTGGAGGTGCAGGGAAACTGGAAGAGACAAGGGAGAACTTTCTGGAGATCTTCTGCTTCGAGGAGACATGAAAAATTGAAACAACTGTGGCATTGTTGGAAAACGGTGTCCCTAAACAACACTCTTAAAGAGGGGTATTTTGGAGGGACACTAACATTGCTTAAGACAATGTATTTGTTTGGCTAGATCTGGCAGCTACCTTGTTGAATGTCAAGTTAATTGGAGCTACAGCTGACATGTTGGTGGAAGAGGGATGGTCACTGGAAATTGCTAACTGACTCAAAGATGCAGCTGCCTGTATTGAAATCAATGACTGTTCTTTCAGGATTTAAAAATATGCATTAGGAATTGGGTTGAGATTTAAACCAAGAGTAAGGAACCTACTTATAGTTCTTCTTTGAGGATCTCCGCGATTCTCACTATTGGCGGATTCACTTCCTGCTTCGCAGGTACCGGAAAACCTCATTGTCAGCAGTTTCCAGGCAGATGTCCTGGAAAGATCTAGAACATGGTGAGGGCTCTGCCCATCCCCCCCTCCCCTCTTGAGAAGAGCTCGGGTTCCAGATCGCACGAGAGTGGGAGGAGATAAAAGGGGGAGGAGCCCTTGCTGCCTCAGTTCCTTCCAACCACATCGCAATTGGAAGACCTCTGTGCTTTTCAGCACTGTCAGTAGTTTTACAAGGACCTTTTTACCACTGGTAAAATCAAATAGAATTAAGATTAAAGTAAAGAAGAAATAGAGGACCTCATGGTTGGGCTGAGCCTCACCCCACGGGGTCGTCCCCTGGGGCTTACCGCCTATATATATATATATATATATATACACACACACACACACACACACACAAACTATGCCCAAACAACTGGGCTTCAAACGATGTGTCTCCTGCCCTGCCGCACTCTCCGTGAATGATAAGCACGTCTGTGCCTCGCCTGCCTGGGAGAGGGCCATAACACTCGCGCCTGTACTCTCTGCGCCAGCCTCTCAAGAACTAAGAGGAGGAGAGCATTTCGGCTGCAGGAGATCCTCACCAAGAGGGCACTACAGGGTAGTAAAGGGGGCTGCTTACGCTCCCCACCCGGCACTCCGCCCCCATGAACACACCGCCCTCACTACCGGTCGTGCCATCACAGCTCCAGGAAGCTTCCGGTACTGCCACAGAACTGCAGGCTGCCCCACCATCGGTACCAGTCGTACCCAGCAGCGCTACTAACATTACCCCAGCCCCAGATGCCTCCCGCTCCAAGGAGTGCCATTCTAAGAGCCACGGTGAGCAGCACAAAAAGAAAAAAAAGATCCACCAGCGCGGATGCAGCTGGTACCCCACGCACAATTGAAGTGGAGACAGTCTTCTCTGAGCCAGTGAGACTCCCAACTGTACCAGCCCCAATCCTGGTACCACGGCCACTGGTGCCACCCCCAGTACCGCAGCCTCCCGTTCCACAGCCTCCCACTCTGCCAGCTTTGCCCTGGCATTCAACATCAGACTGGCACAGAGACTCTTGCTCCACCTCCCGTAGCGGGTACCATGGGCACCATGGTTCTCAATCCAGATCCGCCCCCAGGCAGGGACCATCCAAGCTGGAGGAACATACCGGACACCGGGCACCGCCCCATGGTACCACAGAGAGCAAAGTTCATGCTCCCTGTGTTCCTGCTGCTCTCCATATGACGATAGCCAGTACCAGTATGTGATAGCTGGTACCGCAGGTACTTAAACTACCGGTGCCGTTACTGCTCCCGGAGCTGGTCGCCTTATCCCACAAGGAGGGACTTTCATGACCTGGAGCGCTTTACCAACCACCGGGCTGAGGCCGGTCAATACATACCCCCCGCTCCACCACACGCAGCTCCTACGGCAATGGTATCCAGACCCCCACCAGACTGTCCAATCTTGCAGGATCATGCACCTTCCCTGGCAGTAACGCAGCCAACTCAGTCTCCTCATCTCCACTCTCGACCGATGGTACCACAGGTACCGGCTGCTTTCACAACTCCATCGGTACCAAGCGCACCTACAGGGCACCAACAGGAAACAAGGTCAGCTCTACCTGCTGAGTCCATTTTCTTCAACACTCTTCTAGGCATCCCGCCCTTACGCCCTGCAGCTCATCCTGAACCCGAGATCTTGTCAGAACAGTCTGCCTCTGTGTCATCCTCCTCCTCCTCTCCGCAAGTGGAAGATGAGACTATCTCTCCTCCTCCACCTGATACCATCTCTGACCCTAATTTGACCCTCACTACTGAGGACACCAAGGCTTTTTTGTCTATGTTAAAGAGACTGGTCTCCGCCCTTCCCAAACTCCCTACAAGGGTGGTGAAGAAATCTCAGTCAGGGCCAGTTTTTGGTATCCTAGGATCAGAGGATACAGGCCAGATCATGATACCCATGTTGGAGCAGCTCTTGGAACCTTCCAAAGCAGTTTGGGCAAAACCCTCCTCTGCACCACCCACTATTAAACTGGACGATTCATTATACGCAAACCCTAGGGAGGAAATATGTTCTACAAACACCCGGCCCCAAATTCCCTCGTCATCGCGGCAGCCTCTCTAAAGTCTAGGACAGGGGGTATCCAGATTTCCCCGGCAGACAGAGAGGGTAGATGCCTCAATGTCATCGGCAGAAAGATTTTCTCCTCGGAGACACTTTCCCTTCGAGCAGCAAACTATACCTCCACCTTATGCGGCTACCAGCACTGGCTCTGGTCCCAGTTAAGCAGAGCCTCTGACCCTAGCCAAGTCCTAGCCCTCCAGCGAGAGGGCATGCAGATAGCACAATTCCAACTCACCGCTAACATGCATATAGCTGATTCGAACATCAGGGGAATGGCCTCAGCCATTACTCTCCGACAGCATGCCTGACTTCAGTCCACTGCTCTGGCACCTGAAAATAAAAGGCACATTGAAGACCTTCCCTTCAATGGTGAGGGAGTCTTTGCAGATTCTACAGATGACACCTTGAAAAAGATCAAGGAGATGTATCAGACTGCCCGGTCTACCGGAGTCATCCACCCTATTAGGAAGAGACCCTATCATACTTCCTCTTCCTACCCCTATCCATCCAAACAGCGATCCCCTTACTCCTACCAGACAGGGAGATGCTCCTCGCCCCAATACCAGCAACCTCAGATGCCCTCTGTTCAACCTCGCAGGAGGTTTACCAAACAAAGGGGAAAAGGGAGATCCTCTTCCAATTCGTCTACCGGACCTCCTTCCAAGCAACGTTTTTAATTTCTCCCAGATCATGAGAGCAAACGAGCATCCTCTCACCTTCCTCAACCGTCTCTGGCCCTTTTACAATCTCTGGGCTGCCCTTACCACCGACCACTGGGTTAGGGAGATTATCTCCTCTGGTTACTCTATTCACTTCCACACTCTTCCCCCCAGATTCCCCACCCCTGCCCCACCGGGGCTCCCCTCACAACCCTCAAATACTTCTAGAGGTACAGAATCTCCTATCTAAGGGAGCTATTGAGGAGGTACCCTCTCCTGAGAAGAACACAGGTTTTTACTCCAGCTACTTCCTGGTCCCCAAAAAGGATGAAGGGTTAAGGCCTATCTTGGACCTCCGTCTCAACAATTATATTAGGAAGTTTAAATTCCGTATGATCTCCCTTTCCTCCTTTTGGAATGTCCTAGATATGCTTCCTTAAGGGAAGCATGGTTAGTTCCATTGCTACCTTTGGGGAAAACTTTTGCTTCAGAAAGTTGTTATGTTGATCTCCTTAAACTAACAGAGAAAGAGGCCATAGTGGCCTTGGCAACCTATGTGTTGCTGGCCTCTAAGAAAAGGGTTCTAATAGAAGGAAAACTGCATAGGAAATAGGAATATTTTGACCGAGGTAGAAATAAAACATCAAGGAATTATGATCCACGCAAATTTGTGGCAGGAATATATTTGTATACATTGGATACAACATAAAATAACAAATGTATAGGATAGTCAAAAGGATGTTTAATATAACAATGTTTATATAGAAATAATAACTTAAGAAACAAGGATATGCTTGGTTTCTGTGATGTCCCCTTTAAGTGAGAGACGAGTTTGGTAATATCTCCTCCAGCAGAGCTTGGTTGTAGTAAGAGGAGTGAAAGAATTTTGTTCAAATCTTTCAAGAAGCAAACTGGTATATGGAATTTATTGGAATAATTAAATGAGTAATGCTCGCGTTAGGCGATCTATATTTAGTTTTACTATGTATGTTTGTATGTTATTGTCTGTATATTTTGTATTTTGTATGGGCCATGGTGAAAGCCAGTGCCATGAATAAAATGATGATCTCCCTTTCCATCATCTTCCTTGGACTTCAACAAGGAGACTGGTTAGCCTCTCTTGACCTTAAGGACACTTACTTTCATATTTCTATTAACCCTGTTCACAGACGATAGTTACGTTTTATTGTAGGGGAACTCCACTTCCAGTATTCCGTCCTTCTGTTTGGCCTCTCCACCACTCTGAGAGTCTTCACCAAATGCGTTGCGGTAGTCGCCGCACACCTACGGAAGATGAAAGTAAGAGTGTTTCCATATCTCAACGACTGTTTCCTTGCAGCATCCTCCAGTCACACCTTGGAGACACAACTCAAAGGGATCCTCTTCTTATTACAGAGCCTAGGCTTCATTATCAACCTAAACAAATCGCACCTGCTCCCATCACAATGCCTTCAGTTCATTGGCGTTGTTCTCGACACCCAACAGGCAAGAGCTTACCTTCCAACAGATGGATTTCAGGACATAACATCCACTATTCTAGCTTTATCAACTAAGACCACAAGAACTGTTCGTTACTTCCTACGCCTCCAGGGGTTTCTGACTGCCACCACAGCTGACACCTTATGCCCTTCTACATCTGTGATCTCTGCAGCAGTGGCTCACACGCTCTTACAGCCCTACCTGTCACCCTCTCAGCATGCTGATAACCATTCCACAGGAGGTCTACCTCGATCTTCTGTGGTGGACCAACCTGGACCACGCCCTTACCGGCATGCCATTCAATCCTCCGAGGGTTCAGGTATCCATCACCACCGATGCCTCACTCACAGGATGGGGCGCACATATGAATCAAATAAAGGTACATGGCCTCTGGTCTCAAGAAGAGAAGGACCTACACATAAATATGCTCGAGCTCAGAGCTATCCGCTGGGCCCTCAAGGCTCTGGTTCACCACATCACAGGTCGGAATGTCCTAATCCTCACGGACAACACCGCAGCGATGTGGTACATCAACAAACAAGGTGGCGTGAGATCCACACGCCTTTCCCTAGAGGCTCAGACCATTTGGGTTTGGAGCATCAAACAAAATATACACCTCCAGGCCATACATCTTTCAGGCCAGGACAACTCCATGGCAGATCAACTCAGTCGCAGATCTTCAGAACAACATGGGTGGACTCTCAATGACGTTGTTTTGAACGACATTTTCCGCAAGTGGGGTACTCCGGCCATAGATCTTTTTGCAACACAAGACAATGTGAAGATGCCCAGATTCTGCAGCAGAGCAGGGCAGGCACCAGGGTCAATTTGAGATGCCTTCGCCATCTCTTGGAGTGGGCCCTTCCTCTATGTGTTTCCCCCAGTACCTCTTCTGTACAAGGTTCTCTATAAGATTCAATCAGATCAAGCCAGCATGATCCTAATAGCACCCTTCTGGCCCTGGCAACCCTGGTTCCAAACTCTGCAGGAGACAGCTTCAGAGATCACGCAGCTGCCTCTCCTACCCGACCTCCTCTCTTGCCAACAAGGCTCCATCGTACACCACGACTTGCATGCGCTCCACCTCTGTGCTTGGTTGATCCAGCTGTGATGCACGATGCCTCGCTGGACATTACAGAGATTTTGTTGAACTCCCAACGCCCTTCCACTCGAGCCTGTTATGCCGTGAAATGGTCTCATTTTTCAAGTTGGTGCTCTTCTCTTCCCTGTTCCTTAACCTCCCTCGCTATGAATCATGTATTCAAATATTTGTTGTATTTACAGAGCTCTGGTTTGTCCATCTCCTCCTTAAAAGTACACTTTGCTGCCCTTTCTACTCGCTTACAACCAGAAAGAGCAGATACCTTGTTCTCTCACCCTCTCATGAGGACCTTTTGAAGGGGACTACTTAACTCTTTCCCCCCAACTACTCAACCGGCCCCTCAGTGGGACCTTAATCTTGTCTTGACCAAACTTATGGAATCCCCATTTGAACCTATGGCTTCATGTACAATGGAGAATCTCTCTATTAAGACAGCCTTCTTGCTTGTGATCACCTCTGCAAGAAGGGTTTCTGAATGCTCTACTCTTTGAGCCTCTTCCCCCTTACACTCGCTTCAGTTGTGACAAGGTTGACCTGAGGACGGACCCCTCATTCATACCCAAGGTTGTCTCTCCCTTCCATTTAAATCAGACCACCTCTTTGCCAGTCTTCTTTCCAAAACCCCACACTTCATGAGCGGAACGTACTCTCCATTCTCTCAAAGTCAAAAGAGCACTCTTGTTCTACATTGACCGAAATCGGCTTATTAGGGCATCTGATGCCTTATTCATATCATATGGAGGTCAACGTATTGGACTTAGGATTACGTCTCAGAGGCTTTCCAAATGGATCCTTCTATGCATACAGAGGTGCTATGAACAAGTTGGCAGAACACCTCCTTCTCACCTTCGAGCTCCTTCTACAAGGGCAGTAGCCTCATCAATAGTCAACCTCCATGGCATCCCAATTCTGGACATTTGCAAGGCTGCTACTTGGTCATCGGTGCACACCTTTATGAAGCACTACTCCTTGGACCTGGTGGCCAGATTGGATTCAAGAGCGGGAAGATCAGTTCTTCATTCACTCTTTGATTAACCTCCTCGACTCCCTCCTCCTTGAGGTAGGTCACCTGAACTGCTACTCACTCTCCCAACAGTGTGAATCGTGGAGATCCTCAAAGAAGAAATAGAGGTTACTTACCAGTAACTCTGTTCTTTGAGAGAGCTCCGCGTATTCTCACAACCAGCCTACCTTCCCCTCAGTCTCGGAGGTACCTCTGGGTCTTCCTGGGACGGGGTTGAAAGGAACTGAGGCAGCGAGGGCTCCTCCCCCTTTTATCTCCTCCCGCTCTTGTGCGATCTGGGGCCCGTGCTTTTCTCAGGAGGGGAGACGGTGGAGGGGCAGAGCCCTCACCATGTTCTAGATCTTTCCAGGACATCTTCTGCCTGGAAACTGCTGACAATGAGGTTTCCGGTACCTGCAAAGCAGGAAGTGAATCCCCCAATAGTGAGAATACGCTGAGCTCTCTTGAAGAACAGAGTTACTGGTAAGTAACCTCTATTTCTAGTCCTACTGTATATAGCAAAACCAAAAAGGAGTCTTAAAGTTGTGGATGTAGGCAGTGACTCCTATTGTAAAACACTGGGGTGGGGGAACTATTAATAGAACACCTAATAATGGAAGACTTAGCATACATTGACTGTAAGCATAATGACTGTAAGCTGCCTCGAGCTGCTTGTGGCAGGAGGGGCGGGGTAACAATCTTTTAAATAAATAAAAAATAATACAGTCTGAAAACAGTGCCCGATAGACATATCTGTACCCATCTTTGGTAAGTTTTATTTGTATTATTCTACTATGTATGCAGGATCTTACTTAGTCCTGTTAGAGGTCACCAAAGAGATGGATCAGGTCACTCGGGGAGGAGACAATTATGTCTTTGCCACACATGTTACAGAGAAGGAGGTGACTTTGGCTGTGAACAAACTTGCACTGGGTAAGGCCCCAGGGATAGATGGTGTACCCCCGGAACTCTTTAAGAGCTTTGCATTCCGGTGGATTCCCCTTTTGGCCACCTTTCTCACCTTAGTCAATAGCATCAAGAAGACAACGTCGAAATGGGCAACAGCTGAGATAGTACCAATCTTTAAACAGGAGAATCCGTCTGATCCAGCTTGTTACAGGTCGATCAGTTTGCTCCCTATCTTAGGCAAACTATATACTAGAATCTTGCTGACATCGTTAGCAAAATGGGTTGAATTAGATCATCCCCTCAAAGAGGAACAGGCCAGATTTAGGAAGGCCAGATCGACAATACACAACTGTTTTGTTCTTCAGCACCTGATTGACAAGTATGTGATCATCAAACGCGTGAATCTCTTTGCAGCTTTTATAGATTTTGCCAAAGCATTTGACTCTGTCCACAGAGATCGCTTATGGGCCAAATTGAGGAAGATGGGGATCCCCCCAGGACTACTGGAACTCCTTATTAGCATCCATCAAGATTCTAAGGCGAGGGTTAGGATGGACTCTGGAGGGAGGGTTACCCGGGAATTCCCCCTCCGTCAAGGGGTGAGACAGGGGTGTTTACTTGCACCACTCCTTTTCAATTTATATATTGATGATCTTGTTCCCTCTATTTCTATGTCTAATACAACACCGCCACGGATCAGGGGTAGGTCTATATCCTGTTTGCTATACGCTGACGACATTGTTATTCTCTCCCAAACCAGGAAAGGTCTTCAGCAGACCCTGTCAGCACTTCAACAGTACTGTACAAATAATGCTCTTAGCATTAATATGGGAAAGTCAAATGTTATGTCATTTGGTAAAGTACTTAAGAAGTACAGGTGGCAGGTAGGGGGGCAAGAACTTCTGCCAGTTCAACGCTACACATATTTGGGAGTGATTTTTGCCTCTAATAATTGCTGGAATAAGAATTATGATAGATTAATATGTAAAGCGAAGCAAACAGTAGGTGCTCTTCTCAGGTTGTACTACGCAGTTCCAGCAGCTAACATAAGTCAGATGTTGGATATCTTCCAATCCAAAGTTATTTCTAGCCTGACTTATGGAGGGAAAATAACCGTTTTGGGCTATTCAAGTAAAGCTGAAATCCCCTTGAACCATTTTCTGCGTAGGATTCTGGGGGCACCTAAGGCGACCCCGCTTCCAGTGCTTAGGCTGGAAACAGGCATGTTGCCCATATTTGTACATCTGATTCTTAGACTTTTCTCTCTATGGAAGCAGCTGGTAGGAGGGGATGTAGGCCTAGCATGTAGTTGTTACCTAGAGCAAAAAGAGCACCGGGGTGTGCTCCAGTACCCCTGGATAGGATATTTAAAGATAATTGTTAAGGAAATCCCCCTCCCATTGGAGGAGGGAGG
The DNA here is from genome assembly GCA_003113815.1 of Sphenodon punctatus. NCBI lineage: Eukaryota > Metazoa > Chordata > Lepidosauria > Sphenodontia > Sphenodontidae > Sphenodon > Sphenodon punctatus. The sequence goes on along the minus strand of QEPC01015313.1, from coordinate 2,327,445 downwards.
GGTCCCGGATAGTAGACTCTCAAAGAGGGAGCTTAAGATTCGAATTTAAAAATGGGCTCACCAAAAGGAGTCAGAACTGCTCAGTACGAATAGAATTTCCTATCAAATTAGCTTCATAATAAATTAATTAAAAATATAGGCTGTATGATTGATTTTAATATGTTTATGGAATTACTGTTGTGCATAATGTCATTTGTAGCAAAGAAAGAATTATATGTATATCATCAATTAGTATACTGTATACTTTAAACATTGTTAATGATGTGCCTATACATGCTGGAATTTCGTAAATTGAAATTTCTCTTGTTATTGACCTGGCATATGAATAAATAAATGGTGTTCCTTCAAGTTTAAGTCTGTGATCCTCCGAATAAGCCAAGATGGTGTTAGTTTTTCATTTGCAAGAGAACCCCATTGTTAGGAAGGACCTGACACAAGCAACTCCCCACCACTCGCATATCTAGAGAAGCAGTCTGGAGTGCCGATGTGCAATGTATTGTAAGCTGGGTTCATAACACCTTTGCTTGCCCCCTTTTCCGCACCACCACCCCCGCACCCCGTCATTCAGGACACCTGGCCTGTTAGTAATCAAGAGTAGCTGACAGGTAGATTAAGGAACACTTAAGACACCAAGCTATTTCTACTTGCATAACCACCAGAAACAGTGGTCCCTACTATCTAGCAAAATACTCTGATTACGATCTTGCTAGCCTGCCCTGAACTTCTATCTAAGTTCTGTTATTGAAACCAAAAACTGTCCTGGAATCTGAATAAGCTATCAACCCCACCTTAAAGTGATCATGGAAACCCAGTTCATGATACTTGAGTTATCTCCCGCCTTGATTCCTTTTCACACACCCAGGAAACTCTATCCAAACACCCATTTAAACTTTGAGCAATCTTTCATCTTGCTTCCTTTTTCATACACTCAGGAAGCTCTATCCAAACAACCATTTAGACTATTGTTTTGCCTTTGTCCAAAGTCCCTATAACTGGCCCAGACTCCCTTTGTTGGATGAGTCTTGTTTCTGGAGTGGGGTTACATGGACACTCTGTGTTGCACTGCTCTAGAAACCCTCCCAGTCAGGCATGCCTCCTCGCGTCTGTCTGCCCCACATCGACCTCTACACTGGATCTTTGGGGTTTCCCCATCCCCTCCGTAACGGGCCAGGAAAGGTAACCATTCCCCCATATCTCTCTCTCTCCTGTTCGCCTCCTAGTCTCCCTACTCTTTTAGCTGCTAGGCTGCTCCCACTACTAATAACCTTCTTTCGTTACTGTTTAAACTTCCCTCTTCCCTTGAAGAAGGAACCCTCATCTGCCTCAGGGAACCAACCCACCTCTAATTTTGACAACACTGTTGCTGGTCCCGCCAAGCCCCTGGAGCAAAGAACACTGTTGCACGGCAGCTGCAGGGCAACAGTGGCTCTCTCCATCATCCCCACCTGACAAACTCGGGGAACCTCAAGGAGAGCACTCCTAGATAACCGTAGGGACCGGTTGAGAACCTGGGAGGTGAGGCAGTCCCACAGATGAGCGCGACCCATGATGTATAGGGCTTTATAGGTAAGAACCAACACCTTGAATCAGGCCCAGAAGACTATAGGCAGCCAGGGCAGCGAGCAAAGCACTGGTGTTATATACTCACAGTGGCCCATCCCCATAAGAAGGCAGGCCACTGCATTCTGCACCAGCTGAAGCCTCCAAACCATCACCAAAGGTAGCCCCGCATAGAGCAAGTCACAGTAGTCCAGTTCTGTTGCTACATATTGCAGCATCTTGTCTGCAAATATTATCATATTTAAAAGGTTCCGTTGTACATGGCCTTTATAGATCTAACTAAGGCCTTTGACACGGTCCCCAGGGCAAGATTATGGTCCAAGTTGCAGGCCCGGGGTATAAGTGAGACCCTTCTTAATGAGGAGATTCAGCTTTAATCCAATAATGAGGCCTATGTTAGGCTAGAAGGAGGACGGACTGTTAGCAACTCTATACCAATAGAAAGAGGAGTACGACAGGGCTGCGTTCTGGCCCCACTATTGTTTAGTATTTTCCTCTCCCTAGTTGTGTAGGGACAGAGGAAATCCATGCCCCCAAAGTTGGCAATGTCCATATTTCCTTTATTCAATTTGCCGATGACATTGTTTGGCTGTCACAAACAGCAGTAGGTTTGAGGTGGGCGATTGCTAAGTTCCATCAATACTACCAGTTGAATGGTCTTGAGATTAACCCAGCCAAATCCAATATTATGATTTTGGGTCAGAAGAGGCAGCCAGCTAAATGGAAGACACCAGCAGGGGACTTTGGTGTAGTAAAAACCTTCAACTACTTGGGAGTTATGTTTAACAATCAGGGAACTTGGAAATCCCATATATGGAGTAAGGCCAATAAGGCAACGGCTGCAGCTTGGGCGCTTAATAGAGCTGCTAGTATCTCCAAGGGGGTCCCTATCTCGACCTTTCTCAGTGTCTATCAGGCCAAAGTTCCTCCAGTGGCTATGTTTGGCTTGGAGCTTATTCCAAAGCCAGACATAGATATCCTTGAAAGGGTACAAAATTCCTTCCTACGGCGCCTTTTACAAACTAGTTCAAATATTCCCGGAGTTTTGCAGGCAGAAACGGGAATTATTTCCATCAAAGCCCTTTCCAGGTTGGTTTTTCTCCGGTTTTGGTTACGGCTACTGATCCAATGGGAAACATCTTTGCCTGCAAGGTGCCTTAGGGAGGAATTAGCCTGTTTAAGACCACAAATGTACCCTTGGGTAAATTTTCTGAGCCACTTGTTAACAACTTTGGGCTTCTCCTTCGGATATTTTGAGGGGAGGAGTATAGTGTATATCAAAGCACAGTTCACGGGTAGAGTGTGGGATATTGCATCACAAGAGGATTTGGCAAGTGTCACAAACTGGAAAGTAGCACCACTTTTGGGTCACTTTAAAACCTCTTTTGGCCTAGAGCCTTATCTAGACTCTCTCATGGACTCAAGATTATGGAGATGCTATATGCAACTCCGTTTCCAACTAGTACAATCGTCTGTGATTGAAGGGAGATATAAACAAATCCCCTACGATGAGCAGCGATGCTGTTGTAGCCTGAAAGAGGTAGAGACCATGATGCATTTCCTGTTGAGGTGCCCCTATTATACAGCTCTACGACAAGTTTGGCTTCTTCCACTTCTGCCAAATGGACTAATTTTTGATGCAGCTGGTTGCTATGACTTCTTAATCATGGCAACAGAGAAGGAGGCTATAGTTGCGGTTGCTACATATGCGTGGTTGGCAGTCAGAAAAAGGGGCCAAATTTTGGTCAAATTGGAAATATGTGGTCAAGTATCTCTAGGGAATAATTTTTGAGGTCTCTATATTTGCTGCTTTTAGGCGAATATGCCACCCAAGGAGATTTGTTGTTGTAGTTCATAACTCATCCCTAATTGATGGAGGATGTCTTTTGCAATATAAATGCAGATGAGGGGCTTTACTGTTCCTTGTTCTTGATGTACTACTTATTTTATTTTATTGATTTTATGTAAAATTGTATTTTTATATGTAAACTGGCCATGGCGAAAGCTAGAACTAAATAAACAAATTGATTGATTGATTGAGTAGTCCAGTCTTGAGGTGATGAACGCATGGATGATAGTGGCAAGGTCAGAGTCCGATATATATGGCCAAAGCCCCCACCCCAGATATAACTGGCAGAACGTGCTCCTCGCCACAGCCACCACCTGACCAAGCAGAGCTGCGGATCGAGGAGCACTCCCAGACTATGAACCTGTGGGACCAAGGTGGGGCAGACTGCATCAATGATGGAGATCTCCCCCATACCCATCCTCCCAGCCATGTTTACCAGCATCACTTTCATCTTGTCAGGATTCAACTTCAGACAGCTAACCCTCATCCAGTCCCCCCCAGCCACCAAACACTGAATAAACACCAAGACTGCTGGGCCTGGATCAGCTAAAAAGAAGAGGTAAAGTTGGGTGTCATCAACATATGGATGACACTGAACACCAAACCCCTCACGACCTCACCCAAAGGCTGCATATACACGTTGAATAGGAGAGGAGACAGAACAGAACCTTGCTGAAACCCACATGTGAGCTCCCAGGGAGATGAAGAACAGTCCCCCAGCACCACTCGCGGAGTTCTACTGACCAGAACAGAGTGGAATCATTCAAGAACAGTTCTGCCTACCCCAGCACGGTCCCACAAGCAAGTCACCAACATCTCATAGTCTACCATGTCAAAGGCAGCTGACAGAGCTAATAAAAACAATAGAGTCAACTGACCCTGGTCCAACTCACAGCAGAGGTCATTGACCAAAGCCACAAGTGCAGTTTCAGGCCGTTTTTAGACGTGCGCTGCGGCGCCCGCGCTTGTTTTCCAAAAGAGCCGGCAGCCCGATTTACACATGACGCTGCCGCCGAATACACGCATGCGATGTGCATCCATTTCCGGCCGCGTATGACCGGCCTCGATCACCGACCTGGTCAGTTCGTGGCCAGAAATAGATGCGCATCGCCCCTGCATGCGCGTATTCAGTGGCGGCATCACGTGTAAATCAGGCTGCCGGCTCTTTTGGAAAATAAGCGCGGGCGCCGCTGTGCACGTCTAAAAACGGCCTCAGTACCATAACCCAGACTAAAGCCGGACTGGTGGGGATCCAGAAAACCAATGCAGTCCGGGTGCTCCTGGAGCTGCCAAGCCACCACCTGTTCAACAATAACCTTCCCTAAAAAGGGAAGGTTAGAGACAGGCTGATAGCTGGCAAGGGAGTCAACATCAAGAGTTGGATTCTTGAGCAGAGACTGTACCACAGCCTCCTTGAAGCACCACAGAACTCTACCCTCACGAAAGGAGGCATTGACCACTCCCACCAGCAACAGCCCCAGAGTCTTTTGGCTGGCCTTAGCCAGCCAGGATGGGCACGGATCCAGTTCACAAGATGTGACTCTAACTGCTCCAAGCACATCCCCAACATTAGCGGATGATACTCCCTGAAATTGATCACAAAAAACTGGACAAGTCAGAGCGTTCATAGCCTCTGGTTCTCCCATTGCATCAAATGTAACGTCGAAGTCATGGTGAATGCAAGCAATTTTATCCGTGAAATAGTCAACAAACATGTCACAGCAAGCACTGGAGGACTCCAGTTCCAGGTAGAGACAGGACGGACAGACCAGCCACTTCACCTGGAAAAGCTCAGCCAGATGCGATTTTGTGGATGCTGATGGCAACAAAGAAACTTTTTTGCTGCCCGCACAGCCACAGCATAGGTTTTGAAATTAACTCTGTGCCACAATCTGATGTCTTCAGCATGAGTACACTGCCACCATTGCTCTAACCACCTCTCCTCCTTCAATTGCCGCAGGTCCGTCATAAACCACAGGGACCCACACCACTGATGCCCAGGGAGTGGATGCCTGAGAGCAGTCAATTCAAAGGCCTCGGCCAACAAGGTATTCCAAAAGGCCACAAGGTCATCGAGTGAACGGCCATTGTGGTAGGAGGGTAAGTTCCCAGAGCATTCCGGAACCTATCTGGTTCCATGAGTCTCTGGGGACAAACCAACTGAATGGGTTCTGCACCCTTCTGGGGGCAGACGTGTGCCGGGAGACAGGCCCATATGAGGTAATGATTCGTCCATGATGGGTGGCACCACCTGTGTCCACTGGGTGGACTTGCATAGTACCGTCTTGTCTAAAAATGGCCTTAGAGTTGTGAGCACTCATTCCTAAATAATCAGCTCCTATTTTGCTTGCCAGATTTGTGTTGCGTGCTGAGCCAGGGGCAGAAAGACAAACAGAACTCGGGAGTTGTAACTAATCCCCAGAGCACACTCCCTGCTTGACTCAAGAGAATCAAGGGGAAGAAAGCAAATAAATCTTGCCCAGCAGGTAAATGTGAAGAGAATATATCTAATGAGTACTTTCCTGTGGCAAGTTATACCTTGATGATCCTATCTACATTCAGCACGCCCCAAGGGTCATGGCAACAGACACACTAAGATATTTTAATCAAGGGAGATTCAAGGGGAAGAGGAAGCAGGAGCCTCTAGGGGCTAACAAAAATAATATATTGCAAAAACAGGTGGAGATTGCTTTTAAAATAGGGACGTGGACTTTTTTACTCCAGCATTCAGAAAGCAGGATATGGGACAAATGCCAGGAAGAGAAGAGATGAATTTCCCAAGGAGAGATAAAGCAACACCAGAGGAAATGAGAACCACGTCAGAAAAGATAATCGAGACCTAAGAATATCCACAGACTGTGAAATCCTCTGTGAGTTGAAATCTAACCCAGAATCCTAAAGGAAGTGACAAAGCAAGCAGGTGAACCATTAGCAAACAGACATACTGGGAAGTCTTATTATGAACAGGATGGGAAGCATTTGGAGTGTCCCATTTGGATTTTAGAATGGGTCTAGGTAAAAGCAGCTTGCAGCAGCAGAATAGAAAATTGAAATAATTATCTGGGAGTGAATGGGCCAGGAGCATCTTAGCATTTAGGATTTATATCGCCTAGGTAGCAAGACTGGCTTACTCCTTAAACAAATATTCACTGCAGATACCATATTCAACAAGTTCACTTACTTTGATGTGGGACTGGTGAAGTAGGAACAAAACATTATTTGCTAGGGGCCTGGGAAGGGCTGAGGCAGCAATTGGAAAGGTAACAGTTAAGTAAAGGAGGGCTCTCAGCTGTTCTTTGATACCAAGGAGACTTGATGCTCAGCACAAGAGGCAGGGAATCCATCCTAAGAGAGCTTATGGCTCATCATCAAGGTCAAGGAAAGGGAGTGAGGAATCAAAGCTGGGAACTAGAGGGCAGACAAGGCCAGGACAGGGTGATATAGGAAATGAGCGGGATCCAGAAGGGCACAGGATAACAGGAGACAAGCTACAGGAGAGAAGGACCTAGGGCTAAGCAAGGCAAGACTGATGAGACAAAGGGCAGAATGAAACTAGAACTGGAAGAGCAGAGGGTGTGAGAAGGAGGAGAACACATGAATGAACAAGGACACACAACAGGGGACAGAACCAACAAAGGAAGGAGAAGGGAATTGGGCTATTCCTGCTGAAGGAAAGAACCAAAAATACACACACACAGGGAGGGGTAAGCATGTACAGAAAACCACCCACTGGGAAAGCCTAGAGGGTGGGACGGGAAGTGCTGATCAAACAAAGGAACAAGAAGGGTTGAACAGAACAGTGAAGGAGATTCAATGACAAAACTGATACAGGGATATAAGGAAGAGCACAAACTGATGCAGGAAGTCCAAGTGTGAACAAAGCAAGAGCAAGAGGAGAATGGCAACAGAAGCTCCACCAACTTCCTGCAGCTCCCAGAATGCCTTATAGGTAAGGCTGGGAGCCAATCAGGAAGTTAGTGGATGTGTCCACAGTCACCCCCTGTACCAGGTGCAGGAGGGAAAGCGAGGGTAAGACTCACAAGTGGGGGAAAGCTATTCTCACACAGGTCAAGCAGCAGTGTAGAGGAAACAGTGGCTGCTAACCAAACCTTGAAGTTATGGGTTCAAGGCCAAGCCTTAACACTATTCATGCCCACTTTGTTTGGGTATTTGCTTTAAAGTTTTCTGTTGGGTTTTCTATTTTTTTCAGACACGTTTTTGTTTAGGATATTCGGTTATTCAACTGACTATCCAATCAAAAAAATAACCAAACAGAAAACCTCCAGGAAAAACAGGTTTTAACAAATATGTGAATATTATTTTTGATGCAAACACAAAGTTCGATATTTGGAATGCTGTACAAAAATGAAAATAATATTCATGGATCAGATAGCAGCTATTTGTTTCAGCTCTGCTTTGGGACAACCTTGCTAATGGTCCTGGACTTCATTCCTCACCACATTGTTGTGTCCCCAAAGTTGGCTCACTTAGAAAATGAGAGAGCTTTGGAAAGCAGGGTGCTGGCTGAAAAGGTGGGGACAACAAGAAGCACAGTCAGCAGGACAAGATTCAAACACAGTCTACTGCATGAGTGAGGAAACTTTTTTGTCTGGGGGCCATACTGGCAATTTAAAATTGGTTAGTGGACTGCACCAAAAAAATGGTGGGTGGAGAGGGCTCTGCTTCTCCCCACCAATCACCTGTATCGTAGAAATAGCTGTTCCCTCCCAGTTGGGGAGATGGTAAGTTGGAACCTGCAGACTGGCAGGAAGTGGTACAGCCCTCCCCATCCACCACTCCAGCACCCTCCTTGAATCAGCACTCAGTGGCTAGTGGGCCAGGGCCACATCAGTAGCAGTTATGCGGAAACCAGTGGAGTGGATTTATGGTGGTTCAATACAGATTTAGCTCACAGGCTGGAAGTTTCCCATCCCTAGGCAACTGTGCCACTGCTTACGGAACATTCCCCAAGCCGGCAGGATGTCTGTGGCTAGATCTCTTGATCTCTCTCTTTCCCCCTATAGTGTCTGAGACATCTGTTCCACAATCCTAGCCAGTATGTGGAAATGCCCTTTGTTAGTGGCAGAGCCAGAGAAGTCCAGCCCATGTTTTACACAGGATTGAAAGTTAGGGGGTTAGTCTGAAGATAGCAAGCAGTTTGCTAAGCTGTCTTGAGTTGGAAGCAGCAGAACAAAGCTGTTTGCCTATTTTGATCCAAAGAGACTGTCATTTATTTCTGATGCACCAATTACACTAGCCCCTCCCATACCCACATCAGATGTGACAGGGGTGTAGCTAGGAGTGTACACCAGGCCTCATGTAGTTTTCATTTTTGTTTTCGTTATTCAAAAATGTCATTTTCATTATTGTTATTAACGACAGTCATTGTCATTTTCATTATCATTTTGGTATCATTTTTGTTATCAGTATTGATATCGGTATCAGTATTGTTTGTTTTTGTTATCAATATCAATATCCATTATCGTTATTGATATCGGTACTATTTCAAATGAAGATTTTATTTTTTATATCGGTATCGTTATTGATTCCTGTGCATGACTAATATTTATCTAAATCTAAGCGAGACAGGGGAAGGGGAAAGGAAAACTATTATCTAATCAATTATCTATATAACTATTCTAATTTAATCTATATATATATATATATACACTACCTATCTATATATAATGTACAGGGGGGAGAAGGGCAGGGAAAGGGAGAAGGTAAAATGTAGGGTATGAGGAAGGAAAGGTATTGGTAATACAATGAGAGCTAGGGAGGATTTTTTATGTGCAAGCACCACAGTTCTGTAAAAGCAACCTGACAAGCAGAGCTCTCACAGAACGGAGAGAAAAAACCTGGCCCTCCCATTATAAAGGGTTGCAGTGCCCTTCCCCACCCTGATTGGTTGTGGGAGGCAGCAGGCATTAAGCAATCACAGAGTTCCATGAGATTGCTGAGGCCTGCTTGTGCTGCTCATTGGCCAGGGATACATCCATCAGATATTGCAGAGCTGTTCGATCCTCCCAACACAGGCACAGTTCAAGAGTTCAACCCTGTTTAGGGCTCCGAGATGTCTGCTCCCACTTCCCCTCTCTACATTTTCCCTCCAAAACCCAACTGCCACAGCACTAATAATAATGACAATGATAACGACATTGTCATTTTTGTTTCTTGTTTTTGATATCATTTTTGGTATCAGTATTGATATTGGTATCAATATCATTACAGTTATCGGTATTCTTGGTTGTCATTTTTGTTATCGTTGTCGTTATTCTCGGTTGTCATTTTCGTCATTGCAATAACAATTTTTGTTATTGTTATTGTAATAACGAAAACGACATGCACACCCCTAAGAAATGCTGCATAAGGATAACATAGCTGTCAAATTTAAGACTACTACTACTTATCATTTCTATAGTACTACTAGGCATACGCAGTGCTTTATAGTCACAGATTTTCAAAAACACATCCCTGCCCAGTGGGCTTACACTCTATGGCCACTTTTAGATGAGTGGGGCGTGCTCATGTGACTTTAAAAAGTACCGCGGATGGCAATTAGATGAGACTTCTCGCACACTATCGCCACCCATGCATTCTTTTAAGACCACAGATTAAATACCTCTACTATCAAGGTATTTAATCCATGGTCTTAAAAGAATGTGTGAGCAGGCGATAACATGTGAGAAGTCTCATCTAATTGCTGCCTGTGGTACTTTTAAAAGTCACATGAGTGCATCGCATGAGTGGGCCCCGCTTGTCTAAAAGCAGCCTAAGATGGACAAGGGTGAGGGGAACACAGGAGCAGACACACACATATTCCCATTTTATGGATGGGGACTGAGACTGAGAGGTTGTGACTTGCCCAAGGCCACCCAGTGAGTTCATGGCTGGGGCAGGATTCGAATCCTGGCTTCCCAGGTCCAAGCCCAGCACCTTATCCATATCCACTACACTACACTGGCTCTCAGAGAGAAAGATGTGCTGGCCAGGTGGTCTGGAAAGAACTATGATGCCTGCATCTTCCGCCATTCCTCCTTCTTTGGCCACAGACTTTGGACCCTCCATTGAAACATGCATTGAGGGGGTGCTCATGAGGTCTGTTGTTGACAGGAATGCTGCCTACACGCTGAAACCATGGTTTATGAAAGACTACAGTGTTGCCCGCACATCAGAGTAACATTACTTTAACCAACAGCTCAGCACCACCCACTCTTGCTCTGTTGTGGAGAGGGCTTTGGGGCTTTTAAAACAGCACTGGAGATCAATGGCTGCAAGGTTTGATTTCCAGTTGGGGACTGCTTCCCTGCTAACCCCTGTTTTGTAAGCTGCCCTGAGCCTTATTGGGAATGGCGGGGTAAAAATTGAAAAATAAATAAATGAACAACCGCTGCCTGTGTTCACAACATCTGCAAAACTGGCAGGGCTGTGTTGAAGAATCCCAAACCAGTTAGTTCTGGAGAGACAGTTCTGGGACCAGATGAACAGAGCAGAGGGTAGCTGGAGAGATCTGGGATGCCTTGTACTGGCACATCAACCACAATGCTAGCACAAACACCCACCATCGGTGACGGTTTAATGAGCATTGATGAACTGTTTCAAATAATTTTTTTTGCGTTATCAATAAAACCTTTTAAAATGTTTCCTGCGTGTCACTGTGTTTTCCTCTCGTCCATGCACTGGGATGGCATAATTTCACTTCTTTTTCTTTCTCTATGTGTTCCCTATTGGCATTTTCAGGTTACCCTTAATCTCCCTCAGGGTCTTATAATGATTATATGGGCCAAGGCCCAACCGAAGATCATCACAGGGATTGGTGACAGCGCAGGCCCATAGCACCCATGCACAATCACACTCCCAGCCACACCAGGGGGTCCAGGGAAGGGTATGTGTGGGAGACACGGGAAGGGTCCCATGGAAAGGGGGAGCAGAGAGAACTAGCACTCGGGAACACAAACTCAGGAAGGGGAGGAAGGGAATAGGGCACAAGACCACACACACTCAGCAATTCCAGTACTCCACAAGCACCCACGCACCCAATAATTCCAACCACTCCACAAGCACCCACACACCCAATAATCCCAACAACTACACAGACTTAACTGACACTCGAAGATTCGCTCGTAGCAATAGGGGCCAGTCTCACAGGCATCAAGCTCCATTCACCGGCAGTGCTGAGAGGGTGACCAGCCCTTATGTAGGCCCAGAACGCCCGTACAGGCACTCTGAGTGGCTGAGCGGCCCCACTGGCCGCAGCGTATTTCCAGCGCTGTGTTGGCCCCGACGTTCTGCAGCAGGAAGCGGGGCCGGCGCCACGTCAGCACACCGGTCCATGTCCTCCTCAGCCCCACCCCCCAAGTTCCTCACTGTGCCAACCCTGTCTGCCGTTGCAGCCACGGGAGCCTGGGGTGGCGCCGGTGGATGGGGGTCCACCGTACCCCTAACGGAGCCTCCACCCATGCACCTGAGAAGCTGCACCCCAGGAGAAGCACTCCTCACCCCCAGCGCCTCCGGAGGTGCCTGACACACCTATATGCCCACTCCCGCCCTCACATGCAAGGGCATGGCCAGAAGACTCCCCACCCCTGTTTGCAGGGCACCTACCACCCCCTTTCCCTTTCAACTGCAAAGCACCATACTCCAATTCTCCAAGCCCTCCACCACAAACTTCCCTCCTTTCCCAAAAGCAGCATAAAACCATGGATTAGTAAAACTTAAAGAACTTTATTTAACAAATAAATAACTTTTAAATACCTTTATTAATAACTTTAAATTTCACTTTTTAATGAATTCTTTATTTCTTCTTCCGCCTGCCCCTTTTGGGAGCAGCTGGGTGTGCTTGCTAAGGTGATGGGACTGGCGAGAGGACATTTTCCCCATCCTTCTACCGCAGATCCTGTTTTGGAGTGTTAGGAGGAGGAGCTTGTAGAGGCGTACTAGTGGGAGGCATGTGGAAAGGATTGCCAGGCGGGATGGTGGTGTGCCTGGCTCAAGGACTGTTGACAGACTCGGGTGCTTTCTCTGGGGGGTGGATTGCTAGGGGAACGAGGGTGGGTGGTCAGGTTCCGCATGTTGGAACAGCAGGAATGGTTGATAGGGATTGGCAAATGGCACGTGCCCCACAGCAACAGTGCTCATGGTCATGGCAGCAATATGCTCAAGCAGGAAGCTCTGGTACAGAACAGACTGGGCACAGCCTGCTTTGAGTCAGTGCCCACATCTCATTCATCTCTTTGCTCACCTGCTCAATCACGCTGTCCGACCGCTCAAGCCACTGCCACTTGCCAGCCACAGAAGGCCGCAGGGAGGTGGTGGGATGAAGGCACCATGGTGGGATGGCAGGCTGACTGGGAGCATAGGCAACTGGTTTGGCAGAATGCCACAGAATGAAAGGTTTTTGCTGCCTATGCTCCCAGACCATGATCTTGTCAGCCTATTGCATGGTCTCCCCAAACAGCTCCCTTGCCAAATCCTCCCTGCACTGCCTGTTGCGGACCTACAGGTTCTGGTTCCACTGGGCTGGGGGTTCAGTCCATGCCTGTTTCACTGGCAGACCTATACTGAGGCAACATAGAAAGCCATTAATTTACTCACCTTCCTGCCCCAGTGTTTCAACCCCTGCCTGCCCAATTTATACCCTTCAATTTCAATTTTCAGCCCTCTACCCACCCTAAGGGAAGCAGGAATGAGTACCTGGTCTATGCGGCTGCTGGGGCAGTTGCTGTGGTGGGATCCCAGCACCATGTAGTTCTCCCCCCATGATCACTGTAGAGGAAGGAGTGAAGAACACCCGGAAATCAAGCACTGTCATTAGCCCCTACCTGCCATCCCACCGTGGTGCCTTTCATACACACCACACACACACCAGTCCCCACCACTCTGCCATGGTGCCTTTCCCATCCCCCACCAGCCCACCATGGTGCCTTGCCACCTACTTCCTGCGCCTACCGTTCCCACCCAATGGAGCTGTTTCCTGTTGATTTTTCTGCTGCCCCTCCACTCTCTCCTGGACACACAGTAAAGAAAAAAAATACTGTCACACAGTAGAAGCTCCCGAGAACTCTCAAGTGGCTCTTGAACAAGGGATGACTCTCGAGCTTGAGGGGATACACTGAGAGAATCATGGAGTTTGAGTCAATGTCGACCCATGCTGGCTCCAGGGTGGGAATGGGCATGAAGGGATCTCTGCCAGCAGTTTCAAGTTCCATGGTGGGAGCAGGAGTAGTTGCAGCAGGAATGAGTGGTGGGAGAGCCATATCCACCTGCTTCTGGCTCCTGGCAAAGGCACAGTCATACATAACAGGTGGGATGCCACAATGGCTCCATCAACGCACAGAAACTGGTCCAGGAGCTCATAGTAGGATATTTGCCTCTGGTGGCTGGAGGCAAAGTTGTTGTCCTGGATTTATTTATAACCGTGCCTTAAATCCTTAGCCCATTGTCTGTACTGGTTCATGTCCTGGATGTGCCATTTAGACCAAGATTTCTTGGAACACCACCTCATTCCTATAGCACTTAGCCGGGGCATATTGGACCTTCTGCTCCCCCAATAAAGTGATGAAGGCCTTGGTCTCTTCCTCAGTCCAAGGAATGCAGTGTTGGTGAGTAGATCAGTAGGCAGAGAGCAACTGCTGTGAGTGCATGGTGGTGGTAGAGGCGTTGATTGTTGCCTGACTATCTGATTGAGCCATGGCAATGGTACACTTCTGCAAATTGTTCCTCAGAATGAGATGGCTTGGAAAAAGGCGAGTAAGCGTTATGGATGTACTGCAAACCAGGACAAGAAGGGTGAACACGTTTGAAATTGGTGCAGGTGTGCTTTTAAGACAGACGTTACATGCATGCCAGTGAGAGTGAAGAGAGGGACTGGAAGTGGTTGTTCCTTGGAACACTCTAGACTTTTCCCCCACGACTCTATGGTGCTGGTGGACCTGTACATGTGTGAGGCTGCATGCAACCTAACTGATGGGCACACATTAGCCCACATTCACCCACACAGTGGGCTCTGTATGCTCTGGGACCCTGTCACGAGTGGGAGCAAAATAACTGAAATATCAAACTAAAAAACAAGGCTGCAAATTTTACAACAGTGATGAAGATTGTGGCAGGGAGCAGCATGTTAGGGCTGCTGCACCTTTAAGACAACTGGAGTGGAGCTGAAGCCATGCCCATTGCCCACTCATGGGTATAAGGCAAGAGGAAGTGGAACACAGATGCAACATTACTGCTGGAGAGCTGAAGGTCAGTTGAGAAGCCTGGAGCCCAAGACAGAGGAACCAGAGGCTTATTTATTAGTTTCATTTAGTTGTTTGAGAGTGAGTGTATCATAGACTGTTTTAACTTGCCAGAAGTTTGCTGCCTGGCCTATAGAACACACTATGTTGTGCCTATGAATAAAGTATTGATGTTAAAATGCTAATTCTGATAGAGTGGTTGAGTTAATGGCACCAATCCTGACAGCACTTACCCTTGGAAAGCCTACCTCTGCAACATTTTGGTAGAGAATGCAAGCAAACCCCAACTTTGGCTGCCATGCCATCAGTGAAAAAAGGGTTTTGAACCTGGAGCAGGGGGATCAGCCAGTGAGACGAGGAGTGTGACTAGATGATTCTGCCTGAGTGAGGAAGGACAGAGTACCCGAAAGAATAGCTGACACCAAGCAAGGGAGCAAAAGCAGTGATAAGAGTGCAACCCATAACAGAGGGAGAATTGAGACCAGCAAAGGAAGGATGGCGCCCCAGGAAGGAGCAAGCCAAGAGAGAAAGCTCATCCAAGGACAGAGGCTCGAGCTCAGAGATAGAGTTGGGAGATTTGCCCACAGTGGCGACAAGATGGCTACCGGAGGAGTGCACACAAGATGGCAACAGTCAGTCAGCTTCTGGGGCTGGGTGACGCCCAAGCTGAGACAACAGGAACAGATTGCCCAAACAACCTGGTGACAGATGGTGCTGTGAAAGGAAAGACAAAATGGCAAGTACTGGGGACCCTTGCGGCGGGGGAGGTAATGCTAGGAATTGCCATAACTTTGGCCAAAGAGGGTATTTATGTAGGACCTGCCCAAAACAATGGCAAGGCAACAGAGAGAGAGATTATTTGAACATTGTGGCCAGAATGGAAATAACTGATTTATGTAAATAATATGGGGGGGGGGGGGCGCGACAGGAATCCCTAATAATCAGGCTCACCAGAAAAGGACAGTGAGAATTAATCCACATTCATCCAAATGTGCTGGAGAGGAAAATCTTGCAAGAAATTCATGAGATTCGAGATGGGGAGAAAGAACTTTGGAGCTCTTGCCCCCATCTCAAGTTCTCACAAGTTCTCAAGAGGAGGTAGGAGGGGTTGGGGGGCGTAGATCAGCAGGGGGCAAAGACAAGCCCCCTGAGCATCTCTGGCGCCCATGCGCCTCCCCACCTGGTGGGAAGGGAAAGTTCAGGTGAGGGATTGAGGGCCTAGCAGGGGATCAGGCAGGGTTTACTTACCATCTGGTGTCTGTCTTGGGGGGGTTTCCGACACCGACACCCCCACCCCCCGCTCTGCTCTGTGCCACCGCTGGACCACTTCCTGGCTCTTCTTTTAAAAAGAAAAAAACAGAGCTTGAGCATGTGCAGAGCACTGCTTGGCCCTGGGTGCCCTCTTTAAAGATGGCGCCTGCAGGGCTGAGCAACTCTTCTGTGCATGCTTGGCCCCTGCGGGTGCCCAGGGCCAAGCAGCACTCTGTGCATGCGCAAGCTAGTTTTTTTTTTCTTTTTAAAAGAGGAGCTGGGAAGCAGCCCAGCAGCAGTGAGGAGCAGAGTGGGGGGTTGAGACACACACACCCCGGGACAGACCCCAGATTATTATTATTATTATTATTAAA
Source organism: Sphenodon punctatus (assembly GCA_003113815.1). Classification (NCBI taxonomy): domain Eukaryota; kingdom Metazoa; phylum Chordata; class Lepidosauria; order Sphenodontia; family Sphenodontidae; genus Sphenodon; species Sphenodon punctatus. The sequence goes on along the minus strand of QEPC01015313.1, from coordinate 2,311,177 downwards.
CATTTATAAAGCGCCAGTAACAACCTGGCGCTGTACAGAACATATAATCAGCTGCGGTCCCTACCTGTGGCTTACAATCTAAAAGACAAGGAGGGGGAGACAAGGAGAGGGGACAGCGGGAGAGACATGGGAGAAGACAAACAAACATTCAGGCGGATGCGAAGTCTCAGGCGCGTGTACTTGGCTTGGTTACAAGGTGGTCGGTAGCAGCCGTCAGCAGGGGAGGGCTGACAGTAAGAGCAAGGGGAAAGACTAGAGGGCATTGGGAAAGGCAGCATGGAAAAGGTGGGTCTTGAGGAGGGATTTGAAGGAGCGGAGGGAGGAGGCGAGGCGGACGTCGGCAGGGAGGGAGTTCCAGGCATGCGGGGCAGCGAGGGAGAAGGGACGAAGTCTCCTTGGTGACTTCTATGGAAAGCTTGAACGAATACTGTAAATAGAAAGGCTATTGTAAAGAGAGATTTGTTAAATGTGAAGGCAGCACAGACTGGCTAAAGTATGTCTTGATAGATAATGTGTCTAGTGTCTGTAAACCTTGGGAAGGGGATGATAAAAATACTGGTCATTGTATATGGAATACTGACCTGCTAAGATGAAGAGGGTCCCAGGGTGGGAGCTTCTGGCAAGGTTGGGTGGTCTGGCCTCCCAACCCCAAGAGGGGTAACTAAACCTGTAGACTGTGAGCTAGGTGGAAGAGGACCTCCATTGCAAGGAAGAAAACTAATGTTGGCTACAGAGAGCTTTGATTAGAGAAATACTGGGTGGAAGATTATTCTCCAGAACCAAAGACATAATAAAATGGCTGAAGGGAAGCCAAAGACACCCAGTGGAACAGGCCCAGCTAAAAGGGGTGATGCAGAGGCCGAGAGGCTTCAAAGACCTTTATAGGGTATTAGATCCTGGCACTGAGAGTGAGAATTGAAATGGTGTATTGCTAAGGTGATGTGAACTGGATAAATATTAATATTGTATAAAGTTGGGATTGTAAAGAGCTGCACCCTGCTTAACAGACTATATAAGCCAACACGAACTGTGTTAGTGCTGTCTTCAAAAAAGGGAGATGTGTGGCACGGAGCAGCATGTTGGGGCTGCTGCACCTTTAAGAGGACTGGAGTGGAACCATGCCTACTCTTTGATATAAAGCAAGAGGAAGCAGGAAGTGGAACTCAGAAGCCACTTGGATGTCAAAGAGAGAACATTACTGCTGGAGAAGCCTGGAGCCCAAGAGAGAGCTTGAGAGTGAGTGAGTGAGTGAGTGTATCAGGGACTGTGTTAACTTGCTGAGGGTTTGCTACCTGGCCCAGAGAAGACACTATGTTGTTCCTGTGAATAAAGTATTGATGTTAAAATGCTAATGGAGCAATTGAGTTAATGATACTGATCCTGACAGCACTTACCCTTGGCAAACCCACCCCTGCAACAAAGATAAATTCATACTTTTTTTGTGGGTGTAGCAGGGCAAAGTTCTGGTGGGCCAAGTGCCCTTTAAGAAAAACAGCTAACACCAGCTGGGTGCAGGTGCTAGCGGAGCTGCTGGTAGTGCAACTGAAGGGATAGCACCGAACTGGAGGACAGCTAGGCTTGGGGAGTGGCAGCAGGTAGGCAGCCCAGGAGAAAATCCTGATCCATAGCACAATGTGGTAGAGAGGGCTGCAAGGAAGGCAGCTAAGAAGGAGGGTAAGCTCAGAGGGAGTTTTACCTGAGCTAAGGGAGCCAGACAAGGCCGTCCCTGCACATTATGGTGGAGATTATGGGCACGCTCCAACGGGACTGCTGTCACATGCCACAGAAGAAGAGGGGTGTTGCTGGACCATATGGATCCTGAAAGGACTAACCCAGGGCTGCAAACCCCATTACAGTAGGAATGAATATTTATACAGTGCAAGCAATAGTTAGGTCCCTACCCCAAGGGGCTTATAATATAGGGAGAGACAAGGATACATTCATGAAGTTGAGAATTTGCAGGTGCACATGCTTAACTTAGTTACAGAGAAGGATTCAGTTGGAGGGAGTGAAGAGGAGGCTATTTCCTTCCTGTGATGACCTAGGGAAAGCCTGATGGAAGAGGTAGGTTTTCAGGAGCAATTTGAAGGTTGGGAGGGAGCAGAACAAATGTATTCACCCCATCTCCCTTGCTGCCCCCGTTGCCTGGAACTCTCTCCTTCGATACATTTTGAACAGCAAGGGAGTTATGAGCAGAGGAGAAGCAAAGCTCCCAGGCAGGAATGTGGTGGGAAACAAGTGTGGAGAGAAAGGGGGTGGGGGGGAGCAAGGCCATGAAGACCCTTGAAGGTGAAGACCAGGAGCTTGTGCTGAATGCATTCAGGCGGAGGGAGCCCGTGTCGGGCAGAGAGAAGGGGCAGACCATGGTCAAAGCAACAAACAATGGATGACTTTGACAGCAGAGACTCCAATGGAAATGAGGGCAGCAAGTTCAGAGCAGTGGGGACAAGTAAGAAGGAAGTTGCAGTAGTCAAGGCAAGAGATGACTAGAGCATGGACTAGATTTTGGCAGTGGAAGCTGTTAGGCAAAGCTGTATTTTTGCAATATTAGGTACTTCTACACATGTATTATCCCTGAATAAATTCTATTTTGTGGATTAATTGTTTATGTGGATAGACATCCTGGTATAAATTCCTGCTTCCTGGCTTTATCCCTGAATTGACCAACCTGACTTTTGAGGTTTTATTTTATCCCAGTATAAAATAACACAGGAATAGTGCTTGTGTACACTGTTACCCTGGACAGAAGCCCCCACTATAGAGAATTGCAGGTAGAGTTTACCTCCTCTCTACCCAACATCTCTCTGATATTCTGCAGTCTCTGGTGGCAAAGTGTCACAGGTAGGGATTTACAGTAGAGATGACTTTGACAAAATGCTACCCATGCTGCCTCCTAATCCACTCTGACCCTGAAGCAGTGGCAATCCATCAGACCCCTCCACTGCAGGGACGCATGACAGCAAGTGACACAAGCCACAGCAAGGACATTGGGAGCAGAGGGGCTCACAGCTGCCCACATAGCAGCCAAGAGACACCCAGGACCAGGGGATCCTGCCCCTCTCTTCAGGGTCTCTCTCAGAACCCTGAGATTGGCCAGGGATGGGGAAGGGGCAAAGCTGGAAATGGAGGGGTCAGACGATGTGTCCACTATCTCCAAGAGACCTGACATCCATTCCCCACCAGTCCATTATACTTCTAGAAATCAGAGTGGGAAAAGGCACTGAAATTCAACTGCACTATTGTGTGGCAGAATCCAGTTCCCTTTGAAATTGCCCTGTTTGTCTCAGATCTCTGCACAAATACAGAATCCCTTCTGGCAATCTGTCCCAGACATTTAATGACCATACCAATGCTCTAGCAGATGCAGTCCTCCTTGTGACTCTTACACTAGTACAAATGGCTACACTGCAATCCTGTGATAGTGCTTATTCCTGGAAATGAATGATTGTGTAGACCGTTATCTAGGGATGACAGTCCCAGGATATCATCCCAGAAATACAACTAATATTGGGATAATTGTTTGTGTGTAGAAGTAGCCATTATGCAGAGGGAAGCAACAGGACTTTGCAACAGCCTGAATCTGAGGTATACCATGTAAAGGAGAAGGGGAGTCAAAGATTAATCTCCGGCTATATGCCTGAGGGACAGCCTGGTGGACACCCTCAATGAAAACTGGGAGATAAGAAGTAGCGGAACGTTTTGGGGATACGATGAGTTCAGTCTTGGCCATATTAAGCTTGAGCTGACGGTAAAACATCCAAGCAGAGATGTCTGAGAGAGACAGTCTGCAATAAGAGTCTAGATGGAGGGGGAGAGCACAGGGTTGAATGTCCTCATCAGCATACAGGCAATACTGTGGAAACCTGTATGCAAAGATATGCAAATTAACTTTGTGAATATAAAATAACAAGGTTTTTTCAGCTCTAATATCAATCCCCAACTGTGAGCATTCAGATTATATGACGGGCAAAAGTTCCCAAACTGTGGGTAACTAATCCTAGTGTGTGGGGAAGAAGTCACACCCTCTGCAAATGGGGTCATACTTTCAACTGCTGTCTTTGGTACTGCATGTCTTAATTGCTACTGTCTGGGGTCACAAAACTATATTCAAGCCTCAAAATAGGGTCACATAGGCAAAAACCTGGGAACTGCTGCATAATCTCTGAATGCCATACCTTGCACCCCTCCCAATGAGATGGCGAAGTGCAAGCATGGTGAAGGGGGTTCCCTTGTGTGAGTGGGTGAGATGGGAGATACAGGAGAGAGCAAGTGGGGGCGATGGAATGGGATAGGGTGTGGGCTGTTAGGGAGACTTGAGTATATGATTTATTCATACTTATTTTCATATGATGTTTTTACTTGTAAGTCACCCTGATCCTTAGGGATAGGGCAGGATATAAATCTAAAATAATAAGTCCCATACTGGGTCAGACATATGGTCCGTCTAGCCAAGCATCTTGTCTCTGAGTGTTTTCAGACAAGACACTCTCCACCCACTATCCACCTCCTACCCACTATACATGTTGCAGGGCTGCAGTGTTGCCCTGTGGGTGCCCTGTAACATGTATAGTGGGTGAGAAGTGTCTTGTCTGAAAATGCCCTCTGACAGTGGCCACCTTCAGAGAAGTATATAATGGGTCATAATGGAGTGATTAATCCTCTGCTATTCACACCCAGCTCCCTGCCAACCTACTTGACTAAGCCATGCATGGACTTATTCAATCCTTTTGTTAAACCTAGCTATGCCATTGGCCTTAACAAAATCCTCTGGCAGCAAGTTCCAGAAGTTAATTGTATATGGAGTGATACAGTACTGTCTTATACAATAATAATGCAGGAATCCTACTACTGTACAATGAACTTCATAGATGGCTGCTCTGAAATCCAGGTAGCCATTGAAAGGCACAACAGCAGATGGTCTCCACCTTGAATTCATTTTAAGAAAGAGGCCCAGATTTTGTCATTTAAACTGGTGTAAATTAGGAGCAAATGTGCTGCAGGTACATGGCCTGCTCTGGTATAAAACTAGCATCTGGGCAGGATTGAACTCTTGAGCCTTTCCTCCTGGAGCACTCTAATGAACCAGTTCTCTGTGCATAGCAGAAGTTAACAACAACAGCCTTGAGACATGAAGCCTGTCTGACCCCAGGCAATTGTTTTCAGCAGAGAGGGACGCAGAGGCAATTAATAACATTTAAGTGAAGGAAATAAAATAGCAATACTGTATCTTGAAAATCTTCTGAGAGCTGGGGCCATGACAGAAAGATCTATGCTTTAGCATTCCTGTCTAAATAAATGACCCTCCTTAGAGAAGTATGTTTGAGACTTTTTCTGCCCCACTGGACATAATTTAAGAAATACATTACTACTGAAAAATTGCTGTAGTTTTAGCCAGGAGATGAGTTGGAAAGGGTCATATTTTTTTCTTCTATGCTCTAAGAACTGTGGATGTGTTATTAGAGAACCATAATGCAAACAGGAGTTTGTGATAAGAGAATATTATCAGTGGTTCTCCAATTAGGCAACAGCATTAAATTCTCCCGCATACAAACTGATTGTTAGCAAACCCTCCTTCTCTCTCTGCTGGTTACAGGAGCCAGGGAAATGCTTTAAGAAAATGTAGTCAGTATACCCATAGCCCCTTCTTGTTTTCTCTTTAAAAGGCAACTTCTCAGCTCCCCTCCATCCAGCCCTGATACATCTGATACAAATGGACACATCTATAAGTCTTCATCTGGATCGCAGTCTTCATAAATGTCAGATTTTGGGAGAAGTGGGGTTCAAATCCAGACCTCTAGGACGGCTCCTTGGCCACTTAGCCATCAGAGCTGCTGAACAGACTTCCCAAAGTGGAGCTCATCTGCCAACCTCCCACTGCTCCCTAATTAGCACGTCCCTGTTTCCTCATTTGCTGCCCTGGTCCACGTACTCTTCCCACAAGCAGCAGACAGTGTCTCCACAAACAAGTAGATTCTAACCTGTAGAAAGAAACCTCACAGCCCTCCAGCCCTTCCTTGACAGATCCAGTCATCCTGTCTTGTTACATCCTTGCCCAGATTGGCCTGAATCCCCAATATTCGACCTGGCTTGTACAACGTCTGGTTCCTGCCTTGTGGATTGAACCTAGATGACTGGCCCATTAGGTTCTCAGACTTCTGACTTGGCCTGCCTGCCAAATCTTGCCTCCTATCTGACTCCGTGGGCCTAGCACCTGACCCCGTTGCCCCAAACTGGTCCAGGCTAGGCAAAGGTGTCAATTCTTTGATGTGGCTAGCCAAGACTATCAAATTCATCTCAAGGAAGTGGCCACCTGAGATCAATTACTGCTAAGATGTGATCTTCCAAGAAGATAGCATGAGCTCAAGAAAGAGGCCCATTGAAGTGGCTGGAACTCGCATGTGTGCTACATGACTAGAGGATCACACTACCCATCACTACTGATCTTAATCAGCTTTGAACTAATGAGAAACCTAAACCAAAAAACTTCTGCATTCACTATTAACAATCCCCCAACTCTCTAGTACTACTGTCAGGAACTAGGCCTTGAGCACGGGGTGATCCTTTGGCAGGTCTGCATTCCTGTCCTGTCCTGTCCTGTTTCTGGCCAGGGCCGGCCCCAGGGTTTGTGAGGCCATGTGCGAAGTCTTGGTGTGGGGCCTAATTTGCATAATTAGGCACCACCTAATTATGCAAATGTAAACATTTACATAAAATTTACTCCCTCTGGACAGGAAGGATTCCCATTCTCCACCCCTCCGAGCAACCATGGAGAAGCATGGCCTCCTAATGCTTCCCCCCTTCCCCAGCCGAGTGTCTACCACCACTCCCCAGGAGTGATTCCACTGCAGGGGCAGCCAGGCAGGCAGTGAGGCAGGCACAGAGAGAGTGACTGCGTCCACTGCCTTACTGGAGGAGGGGCCAGGGGGTGAGCTTAGCCAGTCTGGCCTCCAGGGCCTGTTGCTTCTTGGTGCCAGTGCCGCCTGTGCCTTGTGCACACATACGGTGTGACCAGTCCAGAGGTGCTGCTATCACACACACAAGACACCCAAAATGCAGCTAGCTTATTAAGCGCATTATGCCATGAAAAGAGACATATAACCAGTTCAGTTGTGCCCCCATAATCAGTTCATGCTGCCCCCACCCCATAACCAGTTCATTTCTGCCCCCGCCCCCATATAATCTATTCACGCTGCCCCCACCCATAACCATTTAATTTGTGCCCACGGGGCAGCGTGAATTGATTATATGGGGGTGCAAATGAACTGGTTATGGGGTGCGGGTTTAAAGACAGTATTCCTGTTAGCAATAACTTCATTAAGAAGAGTTAGTGAAATAGCAGCCATAATAATCTCAGAACCATATTTGCAGATTTATTTTCCAAGACAGAATAGATATTGCTTTACATCCTAAATTCCTACCTAAGATAGTATAAGTAAGACAGTTGTGAGAATGTGGCCCTTTTTACACGGGTCTCTCCTCCCAGCCATAAACACGCAGATTTCTGTGTGTTCATGGGTGGGGGAACCCCATGTGAATGACGTGGTGCACGCGCCCATGGTGAGTGGGGGTGCGTGCGCGCTCGCCTAACACGCATCCCCACTCACCCCCCCACTCATCCCCACGCACGGAGCAACTGGGGGAAACGGTGGTTACTATGTGGGTGTGGATGAGTGGTGGGTGAGTGGGGATGTGTGTGCAGCTGTGTGCATGCCCCATCCATGCACTGGCGCGCCCACGGACTCCCCACCCGGCGGAGCCATGTAAAAATATCATGTGAGGAGCCACTCGAAGAAGAACAGAAGGTTGCTACCTTGCAAACAAGGTTCTTTGAGATGGCTCCGAACATTCTCACAACACCCACCCTTCCAGCCCCGCATGGAATTCTTTTCTTATATTTCTAGAAAGGGTTGAAAGGAACTGTCATTCAGAGGGGGAGGGTTCTTTTTATACCAGAGGAGCTCAAGACCATCATGTGGTCTATTATTTGAACAGGGTGAGCGCGCACAACCCAGTTGTGAGAATGTTGGGAGCCATCTCGAAGAACCTTCTTTACAAGGTAGCAACCTTCTGATCAGCACATGGGGAGGAGCTGTTTGTAAACAGTCTTATCTCCCAGCCCAATCCAGTGTCCCTGCTGCTGCCGCCGCTGCAGCACTACTAGAAGGCAGAGGCAGGTGAGGGATGGGGTCTGGAGTCAGGGAAGGGAGGAAGAATCACTTTCTGGGGGAGAAGCTGGCTGCATCCTGCTGCCCAGCCAGGCAAGTGCGGGGTCCCAGCTGGCTGCGGGGCCATGTGCGGCCGCACCTGTGGCACATGCCTGAGGCCGGCCCTGTTCCTGGCCTGATTCCACTCCTGTTTCTCTCTTGAGCCTGTGCATGTCCTGACCCTTGCTCAACTGAGTCTTTATGTGTTTGCCTCCCTGAACCGGACCTGTGCCTGTCCCTGACCCTGCATCTGAGTCTGTTCTGAATCTACTCCAGCCTGATCCTGTGCCTGAATCTGATTCTGCCTGGAACCTGAGCTATAGGGGCCTATCATCATGTTGCTGTATAAATTGCCGACTCACCAAAGGAGACAGGACTCAATGCTGGGTTTTAATGGCCGCACTCTTCATTTGGTCAAATTAGAATCAACAAATGGGTGGGGGCAAATTGCCTAGTGCAATGCGGGTCCAGTACTATGAACTTGACTTATATAACAGTAACCCAACAACAAACGGGGGTGGTTTTGATATACCCTCGATTACCACCCCAACCGTGAACATCACGTTTCCCCCTCTCATGGCCCCAGTCAAAGGCGAGGGGGACCCCAATCCTTTTCATGTGAGTAAGGATAAAGGTGCCTACAGAGGGGGAAACGTACTTGTCCCTACTGCCCTCGCTCTACACCCCTCCCAGGGAGGCTACCCCGCCGCTTGCCATACCCTGCTTTTCCGGTGGGTGGGCCTCCCCATCCCTTAAGGAGATGACTCTTACTTATGATAATTCTAACCTACTCTAACTTCTGTACTGGACCCCTGACAGAGTGTGACAATGATGAGCAGGCACAACAGCATCCTCTTTCTAGGGATCAATTAATTAGCCAATATACCCACAGTGTGAGGAAGGCAAAAAATGAGACCCATGATCAGACAGATTAGGGTTCCCGCAAAAATTCCTTCCTGGCCCCTAGTGGCGACCTGTAAGACCGACAGTGCAGTGGGGGGGTTGGGGTGTACCTGTTCTTCTGAGAGTCCAGCCGCAAGTGGAACTGGAGTCTGAACTGTGCTGGCTCGTGAGCCCCGCCTTCCAAACGGGACCCACATGGCTGGTCCCTGCCTCTCGCTGGTGGCCAGGATTGCCTGGCAACCCTGGCCGGGTTCTCTAAGTGGGGTCGATTTTCCTGTGCTCAGGGGCCGGATGCAGCCCCGCTGAGGGAACTCACCAGCAGTCCCATCCCCTTGTTACAGGCGGGCACGGCAAGGAGCCTCGTGCTCGTCCTCCCCTCGTACTGGGAGGGGCTGAGCAGAGCCAATTGCCGATGCACCGAAGGAGACAGGACTCAATGCTGGGTTTTAACGGCCGCACTCTTTATTTGGTCAAATTAGAATCAACAAATGGGTGGGGGCAAATCGCCTAGTGCGATGCAGGTCCAGTACTATGAACTTGACTTATATAACAGTAACCCAACAACAAACAGGGGTGGTTTCGATATACCCTCGATTACCACCCCAACCATGAACATCATGTTTCCCCCTCTCATGGTCCCAGCCAAAGGCGAGGGGGACCCCAATCCTTTTCATGCGAGTAAGGATAAAGGTGCCTACAGATGGGGGACCGTACTTGTCCCTACCGCCCTCGCTCGACACCCCTCCCAGGGAGGCTGCCCTGCCACTTGCCATACCCTGATTTTCCGGTGGGTGGGCCTCCCCATCCCTTAAGGAGATGACTCTTACTTATGATAACTCTAACCTATTCTAACTTCTGTACTGGACCCCTGCCACTAAGGGGTCACCGGGTCTACCCAGACAAACCCGACCCCCACGCTACTATATAAGCTAAACTAAAATATGAGTTAGTGTGGCTGCCAGGGCTTCTAGGTAAAGCTCATTGCCTGCTGGCAACAGATGAACACCATCCCTCCTATATAAGGTGGGGGACCTGTGTGTCAGCGGACGGGTATCTATGCAGTCCCCTCCCAAACCTGTGAGTCATCTGCCCACATCCCGGTTAATTGTCTTCCGGGTTCTGTCGATCTTCTGGGGGTGGACCCCATTGCCCCAAGACATCCGCTCAACCAGGTAGGTCCATATGATTCTAGGGGTTGGGAATAATCTTTTGATCTCCCACAGATCAGCTTTTATGTTCTTTATCAGCTGGACTCCCTTAATTTGGGGGATGTCATTCTCGCCCAGGTGGATAACTATCACATCGGGTGGTCTGCCCACAGGAGCCCGCAGGGTTGGCAGGAGTTGGTGCCATCTCATGCCTCCACGACCCCTCCACTGTATCTGGGCCCTGGCCAACAGGCCTAGCTGGGTTCCCCATCTGGTCCGACTGGCCACATCACCTGCCCAATGCACTAGACTGTGGCCCACGATCCGGATCAGCCTCTGAAGTCGTGGGTAACGACCTGGAGAAGTAACAGAAATTAAGACTGGTAGGGGGAAAAGGCGCCCCGGACATAAGTCCAGAAAGCCCTTGATCTCCAGTGGCCCACCTCCCGAATACCCTGTTCAGACATGCCACTCTCGACTGCAGATGTTGCGGCTCCGATACGGAAAGAGTGAGTCCTGTAAGCTGTCGGGGGAATCCCAAGATGGGATAAGACTGATCTAAGTACAGCTGTAAACTGATACCTGGTAACTGGCAATCCCACCACGTGTCTGAGAAGGGGGCCCGGGGCAAGTTGGAGTGCACTGATATATGTCTCCAGTGCTGCGATGAGGCATGTGTCTGTGGTGGCTGCCCTGTTTAGTCTCACAACCTGCCCCCTCCCTCTCTGATCTGTCTTAGATCAGCGAATGGTGATTACAAGTGCCCCTGGGCCAAGGCGGACGTCATCGAGCTGGAGCGCCTTACCTGAGGTATCTCTGGCTCCTTCGGCCAGCAGCTCACTCACCCGGAATGCTCCGAAGAATGCTAACTTAAATAGTGAATCAAATAACAGAACTTCATAACGATTGAAACAAATACGTGGGAGGCTAAAACATATGTCCAGCAACAGCCGAGGGGTGATAGGAGCCCACTGGTCAGGCATCCTGTTGGCCTCCCTGGCCCAGCTTTCCAACAAACGCCTTGTGAAGAAACCCCTATCTGGTGGGGGGTGACCCGCAAGATTGCTCGCAAAGGCCAAGGTGAACAGCTTACCCACTATGGTGCCTGGGGCTGCCCCATTGCACCTCAGGTGCATGGCAAACTGCAGCATGTGAGGCTCGGGCATCAGGAAACCCAGGGGCCAACCCTGTGCCAACCGGTACTGCTGGAATTCCCGGTAGGCCCTCTCGTAGGCCGCCCTGGTGTGAGGCGCCAGAGATCTCAGAACGGCAGCGTGGAGCTCTCGCACCCAAGGCTCCAGCCCGATGGTGGCAGGGGCTCTGGTTCTGCCCAGGCCCGAGGTTCCAGCGACCGGAAACGGTCCATCTGGAAGTGAGAGAGGGCATCGGCTACATCATTGTCCAGGCCAGGTACATGCCTGGTGCGAAAAAGGATGTTGAATTCCAGACAGATCAGCACGAACGCCCTCACCAGCCCCATGACCTTCGGAGACCTGGAAGACTGGGTGTTAATAATGCGAACAACAGCCTGGTTGTCACACCAAAATAGCACCGACTGATTGGCTAGTTCGTTGGGCCACAGATAGACCTCTAAGACTATGGGAAAGAGTTCGAGGAAAGTAAGGTCTCTAGTTATTCCCTGCTTGTACCACTCTGGGGGCCAGGGGGCGCTGCCCAACAGTCTCAGAATATTAGGCCAAATCCTTCACCACCAGTTGTGTCAGAGTGGACCTGGATCTCAGCTTCCAACAAAAGCTGTTCTCACCAAAAACTGGTACCATTAAATTTTGCTAAGAAAGTAGCACATATCTGGAGGTCTTCCTTGATCTCCTTGGTGACTCGAACATGGTGGTGAGGAGCCGGATTGCCAGCCAGTTTGGCATAAAGTCAGGAAAGGAAAGCCTGCCCTGGTGCTACCACCCGGCATGCAAAATTTAGGCTCCCCAGGACCGACTGCAGCTGACGCACCGTGATTTTCATCGCACCGAGGCATTCGACGACCTTGGCGTGTAGGGAAAGCAGTTTATCCTGGGGGAGGTGGGAGACTGCCGCCTCCATGTCAAGCTCGATGCCAAGGTAAGTCAACCGGGTGGTCGGTCCCTCCATTTTTTCAGGGGCGAAAGGAATACCTAGTTCCCCCGCCACAGTTTGGAATGTCTGCATCATGTTTGAGCAGTCTTCCATGCCGGCCTGGCCGATGAACAAAAAATCATCCAGATATTTCATTACTCCTCCACTGGCAGCCCTCCACTTCACAATCCACTCGACTAGGGTGCTGAAACGTTCGAAAGCCAAACAAGAAATCGAACACCCCATTGGCATGGCCTTGTCAAAATAGTACATGCTGTCGAAATGGAAACCCAGCAGCAGAAAACTCCCAGGGTGTGCAGGAAGCAAACGAAATGCCGACTTGATGTCAGACTTCCCCAACATGGCCCCTGGCCCATAGGACCTCACTAGGGCCACGGCTGAGCCGAACAACGCATGCCTAACCAAAAAGAGCTCTTTGGGGATAGCGTCGTTGACTGAATTGACCCGGGGGTAGGACAGATGGTGGATTAGACGGAACTCCCCAGGGGTTTTCTTCGGTACCATGCCCAAAGGGGAGGTGACCATGTTGGGGAAGGGGGGGGGATGGAAATGGGCCTACTACCCTGCCTTCCTTCTGTTCCTTTCTAATTTTCTCCCGGGCTACTCTCGAGACTGATGACTAATTTCAGGTTAGGGGCCAATCGATGCTGCTGGACTGCTGATTCAGGAATACAAAACCCCTGGTGGAAACCCTCCACAATGTGTGCCACCTCCACCTGATCAGGATGGCCTCTGAGGGCCTCCTCTAGCTGACAAACCCTAACCAGTGTTGGGGATTTTGCCAGCAGGTCCCCCGGTACTAGTACTGGGGGTACCCTTTCCAGCTGGGCTGTAAAATGATCTTCCCTTTGAGCTGGGCTTCCCACACGGGCACGCAGAGTTCGCGTGTAGTCCCAAACACGTGATGCACGTGTGGCAGAATTTGCATGCCGTGTGGGAACATCTCCCGAAATGGCCAAATTCCCAACATTGAGCAGTTGATGTGGCCGCCCCTTTTTTACCATCCTCACGAAAGGACTCAGTAGCGGAGGAGGCTCCCCCTTTTATGAGCAAATGGCTGCTGTCGGACCTGGGGACATTTCCTACCCCGCTTGTGCAATTGGGCCAGAGATCGTGAGCATGTAGATCCCATCTCAAACCCGGGGTATAGGCTGCTCGATGGCGGAACGCCTCATCATACCGGAGCCACGCCCCAGCCAGCCCTGCCTCGTAAGCTTGCCGCACAATGTTGGCGTACTTCAACAAGTCTGCGGCCCTTGCAGGGTAGGCCTGAATCATGACCCCCCATGTAAATAGAAAAGGCAGCCATCCAATTCGACCAGTTCTGGTCGACCTTGGGTCACCTGAATCGCTCCTTCTCTTTTTTGTCCTGCTGTTCAGCGCGGTCCACAATGGGATCACTAAACAGCAGGGCAAACAGATCAAGGTATTCCCCTCTCCAAATCCTCTCCTTATTGGCGGGGAGAAAATGAACTCCAATTGGGTCGGATACAGCAGAATAACTACCACCCTCTGGGGGGCGCTGATGAGGAATGGCTGGTGGAAGGGGGCTCCACCCTTGTTCCCCACCGTGTGATTGCACTGGGGTGGCCGAGGGGGCCCATAGTTGGAGTGCTTGTCCAGCGAGGGCCAAGTACGCTCCTGTACTACCTAGCTGGGGGAATACCCCCGCCATGCCTGCCGGGCCAGCCATCCCTTGGTGGGAGGGGGGAGGCTCTACAGGGACCCAAGTCCCCCCCCCCACACCATACCAGTTGGGTTGGGCCCCTGCCTCTGGTTTGGCCTTGGTGTGGGTCCGTTGCCATCCTCCTGGGCCCTCCCTCCCCTGTGGCCGTAGCTTGTTGGGTTTGAGTCCACCCTGGGTCGCTCCCGGTGTTGTATCCTGCCGTGCAGGTCTCGGTCTCACCTTCAGGAGGAGCTGGCAGGGGAGGGGGTCCCGCCGCTGACTGGCCTGGTTCTGCTTGAGCGTGCTGCTGGATCAGAACCTGACGTGCTCTTTCCATGCAGTCGAGCCATTGACGTAGTTCTGCATCGTTCTGATCTTGTGGAGCCATGCCAGGATGTTCCAACCTAGGTTGGACAAAAGGGGGAAGGGGCTCCCCGGCCCAGCCCAAAGTGGGCTGGGCCCATGGGGCCTGTACCTGGCCAGGGCCGAACTGGCCCGACCCGGGCGACCCTGGGTGAACGGGCACCCCGAGGGGGACCGCCTGTGTCTGGCCGATCACGGCCCACCCCAGGTACGTAACCACCCCGGGGGGGGCTGCCAGTGGTGGCCAGGTGCCACCCCCGCACTGGGCCCCGTATTGTGCCAAGCCCCGAAAAGGGGTGGGAATACCCACCGTGAGGGGCCTGCATGGGAGCAGGGGGGGCAGGCCCCCTGCGGGAGCAGACAGCTCGAATGGGCTCCATGCGGGCCTGGTGCCTTGCTGCACCTACGTGGCCGCCCCCCCCCAGGCTCCTCAATATAGCGTGCAGGTGGATTTATTGCACGCTGGAGGAGAGCCTCACAGCTTGCCATCCTGTCCCCTAGGGGGGTTTCCCCCACTCCTTCAGGAGTCAGGTCACTGATGGGCCCCAGGGGGTTTCCCCCCCGCCCCTACAAGGGAAGAATTGTCTATTGGGAGGGTGGGGGGGCCAGGCCCTCCAGCCCCTCGGAGTGCACCTCCGCGCCCTGGGCTGCCCCATCTCCTCTGGTGGAGTTGGAATCCGCAGCCTCTCGCCGTCATTTTCAAGCCCCTGCTGAGGCACTCTTCTTGGGCTTACCCATAACTTTGATGCGCCCCCCCAAAAGAGGGGGGGGGCTTCCCCCTCCATTGCCTCCAATGTGCTCTCCCGCTGTGCCTTAGGGCTCTGCTCTTCTCCTTCAACTGAGGCACCAGGGAGAATTTTCCTGCCTCTTCTTCTGAGGCTCCAGCCACAAGTGGGGTTGGAGTCTGAACTGTGCCGGCTCATGAGCCCCGCCTTCCGAACAGGACCCACATGGCCGGCCCCTGCCGATCACTGGTGGCCAGGGTTGCCTGGCAACCCCAGCCAGGTTCTCTAAGTGGGGCTGATTTTCCCACGCTTGGGGGCCAGATGCAGCCCCGCCGCGGGAACTTACCAGCAGTCCCGTCCCCTTGTTAGAGGCAGGTGCGGCAAGGAACCTCGTGCTTGTCATCCCCCCATACTGGGACGGGCCGAGCGGAGCCAATTTGTGTTATGACCACATCCTGAATATTATGTGTAGTTCTGGTTGCCCCATCACAAAAAGATATAGTAGAACTGGAAAAGGTGCAGAGAAGAGCATCAAAGATGATCAAGGGTATGGAATGGCTTCCATACAAGGAAAGGTTCAATAGGTTAGGGCTCTTCAGCTTGGGGAAGACACAGCTGAGAGGGAATATGATAGAAGTTTGCAAAATTATGAGTGGCACAAAGGGAGTAAATAGGGAACTGTTCACCCTTTCCAAAATATTAGTGTTAAGGGAGAACATGAGAAGTAGGAGCAGATTTAAAACAGATAAAGGGAAATACCTTTTTCACACAATGTACAATTAACTTGTGGAAATTATTACCTGGGGATGTTGTGAAAGTCAATAGTGCACGTAAGTTTAAAGAGGATTAATAAGTTCTTAGAAGATAGGTCCATAAATGGCTATTAGTTTAATAGCTTGGGGGATGAAGCAACTGAAGCTGTCACTGTTGGAGAGCTGGATGAACGATTGGTCTGACCCAATGTTCTTATGCAGCCAATCCTGTCTCTACTCCTGCTCCAACTCCTCAACCTGATTCTCATACCTACGCACACCCTGGACAATCCAGTTCCTTTCAGGTATGATCTTCTAAGGGACCATGCCAGCACAAGCACTAAACATGAGCACTACTCATGCAAAGTGTTAGTAAACACTATCTGCTTGGGGAATCATACTGTCAGTGCCATTTATTTGAAATCCTGTTTTTAATCTTCCTTTGAATAATGGTTTCAGGTTACTTATTATTTTGAACAACTATTTATAAGCTAGTGAATGAATTTATGGCCTCTTATTTACTGGAGGTGCTGACTATGTAACACTAAGGAAGTCTTCATGGGACAGCATATATGGAACACTGATTATTTAGGTGAGAATATTTTAATATATTTACAGGCATATTAATCAGAAGATAGCAGCATTAACATATAGCATTTGCAGCCCCCCAGCTCTATAATTACTTCTGACTAGATTGTTGTAGCTCAGATCTGTAAAATCAACAGCCCCCTTCTTGTTGAAATTTATGTTTCTATGAGTAACTGAGGAGTTTTCCAACAGGATGTGCCATTAATCCAAGCCTGCAAATAGTTTCAGGTGGGCCAAGTATATCAGCAGGTTCAACTTTGTCATTAGGAAGGTTGAAATATTTAGAGCAGCAGTTCCCCAAAGTTTTGCTTCTGTGACCCCATTTTGAGACATCAATATAGTCAGGGCCCATATACTTTGTAAAAAAAAAAAAAAAAATCTATTTTTTTTCCTGAAAGCAGAGAAACCCAAATTATTCAAGCAGAATAAATTATACAAATTAATTAAATCCTACAGGTTATGCAAATTATGCTACATTCCATTTAATCAATTTTGAACATCTCTAGTGTCAAAAAAAAAACCAACCACCCTCAGGAAACACCATACAGACCTATCATCAGGAAGGCACTTCTCTTCCTTTTGGGGCTGTGGGCTGATCCTATTCAGCACCTCTGGCACAGGGCCCTATGACCCCAGAATATATACCAACAGCTACATTGGGTATTTTATTCATTTATTTATTTTTACAATTTATATGCTGCCCCCTCCTGCCTCAGGCATCTCGGGGTGGCTCACAATATATGAAAACATTCTAGACATTAAAACATTAAAATAAACCATAATAATATCAATTAAAACAATATAAAACCCCACCGACCCCATCTCCCTCAGGAAAAGCGTGGCGGAACAGCCAGGTCTTACATTGTCTGCGGAAAGAGGGGTGGTGGGCAGCCAAGCAGATCTCCAATGGCAGGGACTTCCACAGCCACGGCGCAGCCACAGAGAATGCCCTCCTCATAGTAGACACCCGGGAAACCCGAGGAGGGCGCCCCCAGCCAACCACAGGGGCCGCTCCAGGAGCCGGAGGGTGAGGTGGTCCTGCAGATAGGCGGGGCCCAAGCCATTTAGGGCTTTAAAGGTCAGCACCACCACCTTGAATTGGACCTGGAAACCAACCAGCAGCCAGTGCAGAGAGCGAAGCACTGGTGTTATATGCTTGCGTTGGCTTATCCCCGTTAAGAGACGGGCCACCGCATTCTGCACCAGCTGCAGTTTCCGAACCAATACCAAGGATAGCCCCACGTAGAGCGCGTTGCAGTTGTCCAGTCTCGAGGTAATAAAAGCATGGATGACCGTGGCCAGATCTGAGTCTGAGACATACGGCCTAAGCCCACACACCAGATGTAACTGGCAAAATGCTCCTTTCACCACAGCCGTCACCTGAGCATCCAGGCGGAGCTGTAGGTCCAGGAGCACCCCCAGAATCCAGACCTGAGAAACCAGGGGGGGCAGACCCCATCAATGATGGGGGCCACCAAAACCCCGGCCTTCCCCACAACCATCACCTCCATCTTGTCAGGAGTGAGTCTCCGACAGCTCGCCCTCATCCAATCCCCTACAGTGGACAAACACCGGGTAAGCACTGAGACTGCAGGGCCTGAGATGGAGGGAAATTAAAGATATAGCTGGGTGTCATCAGCATATTGATGACAACTCACTCCATACTCCTAACAACCTCTCCAAAAGGCTGCATGTAGACATTGAACAGGAGAAGGGATAGGATGGAGCCCTGTGGTACTCCACATGTGAGACCCTGGGGGGAAGATGAAAACTCCCCCAGCACCACATGCTGGGTTCTCCCGGCCAGGAATAAGCGGAACCATTCAAGAACAGTCCTGTCAATCCCTGCCCGGTACCGCAACCAAGTCACCAACAACTCATGATCAACGGTATCAAATGCAGCCAAGAGATCTAACAAGTTCAACAGGGTCAAACGACCCCGGTCTAACTCACATGAGAGGTTGTCGGCCAAGGCCACAAGTGCAGTCTCCATGCCATAACCCGGACAAAAGCCTGACTGCGAGGGATCGAGAAAATTAATCTGGTCCAAATGCCCCTGAAGCTTCTGGGCCACCACCCATTCAATAACTTTCCCTAAAAAGGGAATGTTAGAGACTGGCCGATAACTGGAAAGGACATCGACATCCAAAATGGCTTCTTTAGCAGGTGCCACATCACCACCACCTTGAGACAGCCTAGCACCCCGCCCTCCCCCAAGGGAGGTGTTGACGATCCCCACCAGCAATGGCCCCGGTGTCTCCTGGCTAGCCTTAACCAGCCAGGACAGGCATGAATCTAATTCAGAACTGGTGGTGACAGACGAATGTCAGGTGTAGAATGACAGGTGTATGAATAATAATAGAAGTTAGAATTGTCCAGGCTGAAGATACTGTGAAGAATTGCTTGAAACAGCAAGACATGACTTGAGGCCATAGGCCCTAAACATTGCTTGAAGCCAAAAGCCCCTAAGTGAACTATGCACAGACTTTAATTTGACAGCTTGCAAGATTTTGACTGCAAACCGCATTACTAAGACTTGCACAAGATGCCAGTACAGCCTGAACCAACACCATATTTGCAAGCATAGCTGATTTTGAACATTAATTGCTTATACAACAGTTCTGGGCATAAGGCTAAAAACAGACATCTATGAAATGGAACAATGTTCAACTGGTCAGAAAAGAGGAACCATAGGAGAACAGATACATCCTAGTCAAAATGACTCATGAAAGGCATGGGAGGGCCGACTCTGCCTAACAGCATATGCATGGCCTATGGAACCAGAGACCTATAAATATGGGACGGATGTCTTTTGGAACTCGGACTCGAACTCGAATGCCTGTAACATCAATGGACGCCTGTAACATCAATGGACAGGTCCTGGCACCCCATCACCTCTATCATAGTTGGCCACTTTGATAGGAGGCTTGGTATGTATGGATAGGATGAATGAATGGACATAGGAATAAGATATTGTACTAATCTATAGATTGATAAGAATTATATTGTCGTTCCTATTTTGTTTTTTGTATTAATAAATAAAGCTCAGAGGTTTTGCTGAATTTAATCTCCAGCCTGATTTTTGATCTCTTGATTAAACCACAGAATTTCAAAGAATCTTGTCACACAGATACAGTGGTGAGTAAAAAGGCTAATAACCGTAGACCAGGCCGAGGGACTTAAGCCAGGGTCACGGCCCTGGTGGAACCTCTTGTGCCCTACGGGAGTGAAAGTGTGTTTTCCCTTCTACCCTTTTATGAGCCAAATCCTGCAGTTAGTTGCCTCTATTTGACCCTCTGTAAGGAAATAGACACTTTGTCTAGGTCCAACAGTTAGTGGTCTGGTCCTGGCACTCTGTAAGGAGATGGACATCTTTCCCTGTGCGTGTGAATGAAAGAAAGAATTTGTAACATATTAAGAATTCGTTAGTGAAAACCCCAGTGAAAAACACATTCCCTAGGAATACATTTAGCAGCCCAAAAACAGGTGTGACAGTGGCTCAAACGGTTCCAAGTAGGGCTGTAGCGGCATGCCTCCGCGGCAGCTGTTACCGACGGAAATCTCTATTCCACACATCGCGGCGCGGTTCGGCAGAGGCTGCTTTCTGACAACTGCGGCGGCGGTTTGCCGCTAATGTTGCCGCGGCATCGGAACTGGTGGGTGGAAGCGTAACTCTTGCGGATTCCAGTAAGAAGTATCACCAACTCCCCTTTCCGTCTGCCGCAGAAACTTTGTGATTATCTGATCATTGTATCATGTTTCCGCCATCCTGAATACAAGGTATCGCAAGACCCGGCGGCATGATCAACTATCGGATTTCATTGGCCAATTTCATTGTCTCTAGGTCTTCTTCATTTCATTGGCTAGGCCTTTTCCAGAGAGACATGTCCCGCCTTCACCATTAAGTATAAATTGGTGTGTTTGTAGCTTGTTTCTCCCTGTGAGAGTGAGTGACTGTTGGAGCCGCGCCGCCAGTGTCTGTGTTTGTTAACACACTCTGATCTTCCGTGCTCCGCGACAAAGCACTGCATCGTGACTCAAGGAGAGAAAATCCTTCCTCCTAATTCATATAATCCCATCGATTTTGGATAATATAAGAAGGTTTTTGTGTAAGTGCTTGAACTTTATGCTAATTCTTCTAAACTGTGCTTTATTTAACAGCTAATTTAGTGCTAAAGCAGCTGTTAAAGTAATTTTGATACAGCTGCACTTTACATTTTCCATTATCCTTTTTTGTAATGTACACGTATGTTCCTTATTGCTGTGAGCCTTTTATGTTCATCGCTAGGTTTGGGTTGATATTGTTTGTGCTTGCTATTGTTAGTGCACTGCATAGCCAGGCATAGCCGGCGTTAGCCGCGCAATCTGCAGAAGCCACCGGCGAGCCTGGAGCATGGACTCGGGGAGGGTCTCGGGGAAGCACATGCC
>QEPC01015313.1:2241521-2264755 GCA_003113815.1 Sphenodon punctatus | reverse complement strand
AAATAGAACAACCGGGATTTGAACACACAGAATGTCAGCTAAGAATTGTATCACAAGTAGGAACGTTAACAGCTATGCTATTTACATAGTTACACTCTGGCAGCATTGCTTAAGTCGGGAGCTTAAGTGGTGAGTTTAAAGTTACACTGGTCACAACTAAAAACATGACATTTGGACAAAAAACTTTTCTTTGCAGATCTTTACATAAAAAAACAATTTGAAAAATAACAAAAACACCGTTCCTTCAACTCCCAACAAGAACATGCTGTACATGCATGTATGTATTGAGAAGAACGAGCAGTTACTGCGGTACAGAGAGACACACACAGACAGTAGCACAGCACCAGCAGCAGTCAGCGACAGCGTGACAGCGTCACAGCACAGCGGCACTGCAGCGGCAGCACCAAATAGTCATACTCCCTTCACGGAACTGCGATAAGCGCTCATGCTTGTGGCTCATATATTAAATTGGCGGAACGCGGGAAAAGACCGCTGATTGTATACGGCAACAGTAACGATGAAGAAATTGGCAAAACACATACATTCCGCATCTGCGAATTCTTGTAGCAAAAGAAACGCAGAATCGCGGAGTACCGTGCGGAATTCTGCGAGGCGCAACGTGGGATGCCGAGGTTTAGGAATGGAATCGCAGAGCGGTAACAGCTGCTGCCGCATCAGCCCTAAATGTCACTATAAATACTGTCCTAAACAACTGAACCTCAAAACTAATTACAAAAACTTGGGGGAAGGACTTGTGTCTGTGACAATAGTTAGGGGGTTAGTATGGTGGGTTGTCCCACTTCCTCGTCCATGCCTCCATCATTCATCTCGCAAAGAAACCCCAGTTGGGGAGGCTGGTGAGACGGTTCATAAAGCCCAAGGCTGCCAGTTTGCTGGATATGGTGCCCACAGCCGCCCCCTGCCACCTCAGCTTGAAAGCAAACTGAAACATTTGGGCCTTCAGGATGAGGAAACCTAGGTCCCAACCCCACAGGGAGTGATAACCCTGAAATTCACCAAATGCCATTCTGTGGCACCAAGGATCCCTGGATGGTGCTGTATAGTTCTAAAGATCCAAGGGTCCATGCCGACAGGGGCAAGGGGTCCAGGTTCAGCATGGCTCCAGGGGCGAGTGAATGAAACCACTCCACCTGGAAGCGAGAAAGGGCATTGTCCACACCGTTATCCAAGCCTGGCACGTGCTTAGCCTGGAATAATGTTGTGTCACAAACACATCAGCACAAACACCCCAACTAGCTTCTTGACCCTGGGTGATAGGGATGACATTGAGTTAATGATGTGGACCACCACCTGGCTATCACACTAGAAGAGCATCACATGGTTGGCAAACTTGGCTGGCCACAGGTAGAAAGCCAGCACAATGGGAAACAGCTCCAAGAATGTACATTCCCTGGTCTCTTTGCACTCAGGTGGCCAAGGGGCCGCGCACCATCTGTCCCTAAAAAACACTCAGGCCATCAGCCACGTAGGAGTGGACCTGGAGCTCGGCCTACACCAGGATGTGCTCCCTCCAGATGCTAACCCTGTTAAAATCCTTCAGGAAGGAGGCCCATGTTCCTAGGTCCTCCATGTCCTTCGTGACCCGTATGTGGTGGTGGGGCTGTGGATCACCAGACAGCTTCGCACAGACGCGGGACAAGAATGCTTGTTCCAGGGCGACCACCCGGCAGGCAAAATTGAGCCTCTCAATAAGGGATTGCAGCTACCACACCATGACCTTGCAGGCTTAGTTGCACTTGCTAATCTTGATCTGCATGGTGGTCAGCTTATTCCCCCTGGAGATGGGACACCCCTGTCATTGTGTCCAGCTCTATTCCCAAGTACTGGAAAGTGGTGGCTGACCCCTCCATTTTTTCCGGGGCCAAGGGGATATGCAGCCTATCCACCAGCCGTTTGAAGGTCTCCATCAGTCCACTGCATTTCCTGGTGCTGGCTCGGCCAATGAACATGAAGTCATCCAAATATTTGGTGATCTCTC
The DNA here is from genome assembly GCA_003113815.1 of Sphenodon punctatus. Classification (NCBI taxonomy): domain Eukaryota; kingdom Metazoa; phylum Chordata; class Lepidosauria; order Sphenodontia; family Sphenodontidae; genus Sphenodon; species Sphenodon punctatus. The sequence continues at coordinate 2,262,756 of QEPC01015313.1, read as the reverse complement.
CTGAAGTCGAGTGCTGCCAGATCACCCACTCGACCAAAGAGTTGAATCATTCAAACACCGAACAAGAGATCGAGCACCCCATAGGCATGGCCATGTCATAGTAATACTGGCATTAAAAATGGAAGCCCAGGAGGTGAAGACTGTCTGGGTGGACTCCACCCAGAGTTCCCCTGGGGCCTTTTTTGGGACCACCCCCAGTGGAGACACAACCATATAAATGTGTTTAATAAATATATTCAGGAAAGGGGGGCTGAGAATGGGCTGGCCACCTGACCCTCCACTCCTTCTCTTGCCAATGTGCTCAAGCCCCTTAACTGATTTCAGGTTGAGGGACACCCGGTGCTGTTGCACGTCCCATGCCGGAATCCTAAACCCCTCTTGGAAACCTTCTACTCTGTATTGGACCTCATCCCAATCAGGGTGGTCACAGAGGGCTCTCTCCAGTCCCTCAACCTTAATTATTATTATTATTATTATTAGCAAGCATTTATATAGTGCCAGCAATGTACCTGACACTTTACAAAGTAATTGAATAGACACAGTACCTGCCCTAGGGCTTACAATCTGAGAGATGGGGGTGGAGGAGAAGAGAAAAAGGAAGGGGAACAGAGGGAGAGACATGGAGTGTAACATTCACAAGGATGCGAGGTCCCAGGTGCATGTGCTTGGCTTGGTTACATCAAGAATGATGGCTGGTTGGTCCATGTGGTGAGGATATGAGTGAACAGACCTCAGGTAACAGATTGTACTGGATGGAGGGTATCAGCAGGAGTTTGGTGAGGGGACCGAGAAGTCGGGGAGGACAGAGTGGAAGAGGTGGGTCTTGAGGAGGAATTTGAAGGTACGAAGGGAGGGGGCGAGGCAGATGTGGGCAGGGAGGGAGTTCCTGGCATGGGGGGAAGCTAGGGAGAAGGGATGAAGACAGTTAGGGGAAGCGTGGGAGGGTGAGAGAGGGGACAGAGGAGGAGCGGAGTTCACGGACTGGAGTACGGAGGGAAATTAGCACAGAGAGGTAAGGAGGAGCAAGGTTGTGAAGAGCTTTAGAGGTGAAATTAGGAGCTTGTGCAGGATTCATTCAGGAAGGGGGAGTCAGTGAAGAGAGGAGAGGAGGGGCTGCATGTGGTCAAAGCAACGGGCGAGATGGATGACCCTGGCAGCAGAGTTTTGGACAGAGATAAGGGGAGAAAGGGGGAGGCCAGTGAGAAGGAGGTTACAGTAATCGATGCGAGAGATGACCAGGGCATGAACAAAGGTTTTGGCAGAGGAGGCAGAGAAAAAAGGGTGAATCTTAGCAATGTTATGGAGGGAGAAGTGACAGGATTTGGCAACCGAGTTGATGTAGGGTTTAAAAGTAAGGGGTGAGTCAAAGATGAAACCTAAGCTATGGCCTTGGGGGACAGGAAGGACGGTGACCCCATCGATGAGGATCGACAGGGAAGAGGAAGGATGAGGGCGGAAGATAAGGAGTTCAGTTTTAACCATGTTGAGTTTGAGTTGACGTGGAGACATTCAGGTAGAGATGTCAGAGAGACAGCTGGTGAGGCGAACTTGAATAGATGGAGAGAGAGAGGGAGTAGAGAGATAGAGTTCAGTGTCATCAGCGTAGAGGTGATACTGGAAGCCATGGGAGGCAATGAGTTTGCCTAGGGACAGGGTATAGATAGAGAAGAGGAGAGGGCCAAGGACAGAGCCTTGGGGAACACCAACCAAGAGTGGAAGGGAGGAGGAGGTGGTATTGGGGCTCTTTGAGGAGCCTCCATGTCCCCTGCCCCCTTGGCTGCCATTACCTGGGCCCCCTGCTGTACTCTTCCCTTTGGCCCATGGCTTTGCTTTAGGGCAGGCTGCGGCGGCATAGAAACCTCCACAGGTAGGAAAGGAGTGTCAAAATCTGCACGCGGCTTGGGAACACTTTCCCGTGCGTGCATACTCCCAGCACTGGGTGCTTCCATTGCCTGCCACCTTTTTCGCTTTGCCACGAAAAGGATCATTGGTGGGGGCGACACTGCCCTTCACCAAGAGATTCCTGCTATCCAACCTCGGGGCATTGGCTGCATGCCCCATCTCAATCCCGGGGTGAATGCTGCCCAGTGGCAAAAGGCCTCTTCATACCAGAGCCACACACCCTGGGGGGCCAGAATCGTAGGCCCTGTTGATTATGTCTGCATATTTAAGGAGGTTTGCAGCTCAGGTGGCGAAGGCCTGAATTATCACGCCCTGGTAAACTGCATAGGCCACGGTCCAGTTGGTCCAATTCCTATCGCCCTTAGGGCGCTTGAAGTGCTCCTTCTCCTTCCTATCCTCCTGCTCGGCCGTGTCAAATATGGGGTCACTAAATAGAAGGGCAAATAAGTCGATAAATTCACCCCTCTATATCTTCTCCTGGGAAGTCGGGAGGAGATGTGCCCTGATGGGTGCCAACACATCTGAATACCCTGCCCCCAAGGGGGGCCTCTAACCTGGCAACCATTGTGGCTGGCCATGCAACCACTGAGGGGTGATAGGGGACCATATCTGGAGGGCCTGCCCTGCCAGTGGCAGGGGGCTTGTGGCGGGTGCTATTACTGGGGTTGAGAGTGGGGAGCGGGCCACCGGCACCTATGTCCCATTCCACCATAGGAGTTGGGTGGTCACCTCATTGGTGCTCCCTTTTTGTGCAGCTCCCCCTATCTCTACCATGCTACATAGGGGGTAGGGCCCTGTTCCCAGGGCTCAGTATTGGGCCAACCCCTGGACTGGCACCCTGGGGTACCAGTTGCTGAATGTTCCAGCTATTCTGAGTTGTGGGACTCCCCTCGCTGCCCCTTGCCCCATTCTGTGGGGGATGCCCACCCTGGCTGTACCTGGTGCTCTGACTGCTGCTACAGGCTCCTGGGGTGGTGGATAGTTGGCCCGCTGTTCCACCATCACTTGGATCACCTGCTCCAATGCCTCAACACTCTGTTGTAGGTTTTTGTCCTCGTGATCTTGGAGTCCCTGCTGCCCATCTGGTTCCTGGTACAGCTGCACGTACCTTTAGTCAGGAAAAACTTGTGAGGTTCCTCCCATCCAACCCCCTGAGGGACGGCCGGGCCCCACGTGAGGTCTGCCCCTCCCCCCACCTTAGGTAGTGGTCCTGGCAGGGGGAACTAGGGGTTACGCCACCTGGGGAAGTCAGGGACAGTGGAGCGGGCAGGGGGAGCAGTGCTCGAGGGGCATTCACTTGCTCACACTATTGTTGTGTCAGGGGGTCTCTGCCCTGGGAGGGATCGCTGCAGGGGGGCAGCCCGAGGAGGGGTCCATCCTCTGGTGCCTTGGTGCTGGTGGGTCCTCAATATATCTGGCTGGGGGCTATGCTGCACCACCCCCCTTAGAGGAAGAAAGGCTCATGGTGGCTCAGGGAGGTCCCCTGGGATGGTGGGATAAAGGGTGCCATCATCAGATTGCCCACTCCCCTACCCACAGCAGTCATGCCCAGAAGGAGGGCCTCACAGCCCACCAACCTGTTCTCCAGGGACAGGGCCACCACAGCCCTGTCCTGCACTTATGCCAGGGGGCACAGCCCCTCCACCTGCTGCAGTGCCTGAACCGCTGTGTCCCCGGGGCTTCACCCCACTGCTTCAGGAGGGGCAGGTGCATCCCAACCTGGGAAAACCACCAGTTGTAGGACCAGGGGTACCGTGAGCCTGACTGGAGCTCGGGGGAGCTAGCAGCCGTGGGACCAGCTGGGCTGCAAGTCCTGCTGAGGCCAGAGGCACCAAGATTCCCGCTGGGGGAGCCACAGACTTCCCCGGGCCAGGAGGGGGCACCGTCTGTGGTGCCAGATGGGCCGCTGGCCGGTTACCTCGGCAGGGCCTAGGCCCCTTGGTGACTGGTTGCTTCTTGTGCTGTGCCATGTACATCCAATTGGGTGGGTGCTACTAACCCCCTGCAGCAGCATCCATCACTGGCTAGGTTCTGGTGTCTGCATGGCAGCTAGGGAACACTGGAAGCCTAGGAGCATCCTGCTGCTCCTCCTTGGGGCTCCCACCTGCAGCTGAGGTGGGGGAATGCAGCAAATTAGTGCTCTGCCCCTCCCTGGGTGGAGCTCCAATCACCAACAGCCCTTTTTTGTGCCTAACCAGCCAGGGCTGCCTAGCAACCCTGGCCAGGGAAATGAACAGGTGCCTCCTCCCCACTCCCAGGTCCTACCCCATTCTTGAAAAGGTGTGTGGCAAGGGGCCTTGTTGCAGTCATCTCGGCTTGCAAAGGGGCAATAAACAGATGCTAAAAAGGTGCAGGTGAGAAACAAAGTAGAATATTCTGCAAAGCACCAATCAGCCAGAGAATCCCTAAGATCTTGTTGGAATATAAGCAGCAAGCCCTCATTCTGTAGGGGTAGTTCAGGGAGTGAGATTCTCCATGAAGGCCATAAATGGAGTGGACCATTTGGAACAAGTTGCTGCTGGGTTTCCTAGGCTCTTGCCCAGACATGCAGACCCAAGCACAGGACCAGCAAGGATGGCAGAGTGCCTTGGGAAGAGACATCCTTCCAGAGGACTTATGGGCAAGATTGTTATGGTACCCCAACAGGGGGCTTCACATAGCAGAGTAAATAAGGACCCTGCACCCACAAAATGAAACCAAAGAAGACTTGTTGGTGGATCAGGCTGACTAAATGGGGAGGTTGGAGGCCAGATTTGGCCAAACCTGGTCAGACAGGACCCAAGAGGGATCTGGGGACTGTGCTGAAGGATCTTGTAACAGTTACCTCAGGATGGGGTTGCCTTTGAAATATTAGGGATGGGCGAACGCGGTTCGGAAGTTCGGAGTTCGGCCCGAACTCGAACTGTTCGGACGACTGAACTCGAACCCGAACCCGAACGCAAACATACCGAACACCGCACGGCGAAATGGTCGAACAGTTCGGTCAGTTCGGATCGCGTTCGGATGAGTTTGGGTGGCAAAAAAAGGTTCACTGGAAAGTCAAACATTACAGGGAGGTGTCAGTCACTGAGGAGCAGACTTCCAGGCACCAGGGGTGGAGAGGCTTGCAAGAAACAAAACTAATTATCTGCCTCCCCACTTCCCAACACCTTCTGAGCTAGTCACTGTTCCTGAACAGCAGGTGTTGAGTAGGATTTTTAGATTGCTTTAAGTTTCATTTCACTTTTGTAATGAAATGAAACTTAAACCATAAACTGAAACCTTGTGTTATGCACTGTACAGACTCATTGAGTATGTAATGTATGTATTTCACTACAGACTCCTCTTCTATTTGTGAAGATTCCCCCCCCCATCCCATATATATTGGATGTATATATGGATGTATATATATCCATATCTATATGGATACATATATATATATGGATATGGGATGGGGGGGGATAGATAGATAGATGAAGACAGTTGTAGGAGTTACCTTAGTGATAGAGATAGTGTTATTGATTTAGTTTTAGTGTTTGTAGGAGTAGGTCTGTGTACTTATTAGATAATCCAATTACTTCATAGAATTTAGAATAGTTAATAGCAGTTAGATTTAGTGTAGACAGATATATATAATATTAGATTAAAAAAATAATAAGAAAACTCCATATAAAAACCAAAAAACCAAATAAAGAACAAAAGAAAACCCAATAAAAAACCAAAAAAACATATAAAAAACAAACAACGAAACCATAACACCACTTCCCGAACGGCCGAACGGATGAACAGAACAGAACAGCCGAATGACCTAACCGAACAGCCTGTTTGGACGAACGAAACGAACATCCAAACCCGAACTCAGCGAACGAACCGAACGAACGAACCGAACAAATCTGAACCGAACGAACGAACAAACCGAACGGACGAACCGAACGCAGCCGAACCTGAACCGCGATCTGTTCGCCCATCCCTATGAAATATACCCTGATCTTGGGAAAGGGATAAAAGCATAAATATAGATATGTACTTATCGACTGTGAATACAGGGAATAGGTGGGAGGTCTGCATAACTTACCTCAGGAGCAGACCCCTGCTGAGTGACATAGAACTCCAACTCCAAGCTAAAGATTAGCATAAGGACTCTTATCAAAGCAACTTGTGGGCATTGAGTGTACTGGGATCTGCACGTGCCCCATAGGGCCTGAGGTGCTAACCCGGTAGCCTACAGTCCTCACCAGCCCCAGAGTCTTCTGTCCCCTAAATCATGTTCGTCTATTCTCCCATGATGCCCCCTATGCCTGGAACTCTTTTCCTGAAATGCTCTGCTCCTTCCTTATCTTCACACTCCTCCCAAAAAACTACCTATTCCATCTACCTTTTCCTAGCACCACACCCACCACATAGATTACTCACTGCTGTTTCTCCCTATGCTGTCTTATTCTTTCCCCTTCCTCTTCTTGTAAATGAACTAAACACTGTGCACCTTCACCTTCTCAGCTTTTTGTATGTATCCCTATATCTGTCTATGATCCCTTCTCCCTTGACACCCCTCAGTTAACTGTAATCAAACTAAATGCATGTACCTGTGACTTCTCAGCTTCTTCAGCACATATGCCCCTGTCTCTCCCAGTGTTCCCTGCCTCCACCCTGATCTCCTGTTTTATCTAATCTAGAGTGTAAACCCTCAGGGTAGGGACCTGTTTTGAGTCATGACTGCTCAGCACCAGACACATCACTGGTGCTATATAAAATAACAGAAATGATTCTTAAAGTTGGGATTGTTATAAACCAAGAGTCATTATAAGCAGGGTTTGTTATAACGGACAAAAGATTTAGGCTAAACATTAGGAAGAACTCAACTTTCCAAAAAATGTTCCTCTCCTCCTTCCCTCTCAATTTCCATTGAGGGTGTCACCATCTAGCTGGTCCCTCGGGCATGTATCCTGGGATTCATCTTTGACTTCTCCCTCTCCTTTAAGCCTCAGATCCAGGCTCTTGCTAAATCCTATTGCTTCACTCTGTATAATATTGCTAAAATCCAGCCCTGCCTTACTGTTGCAACCACAAAAAAACAGTCATGCTCTAGTCATCTCTCACCTCGACTACTGAAACTTCCTCCTGACTGACCTCCCCTGCTCTGATCTGACCTCCCTCATCTCCCTTCAACATTCCGCAGCCAAAACCAGCCACCTTGCCTGTCACTCTGACCACGTTCAGCCCCAACTCTCTCCCCTGCACTGGCTCCCTCTACATGAACACATTCAGCACAAGCTCCTAGCGGTGTGCACCAGGGACCCATGTCATTTTTCAATTTTGTTTTTCATTTTCATTATTTAAATTTTTCATTTTCATAAATATTGACATTTTGTTTTCGTTTTTGCTTCCGTTTTTGATTACCATTGGTTTCAATGGAGACCACCATTTTGGCTGTAACTTTTTTGTTTTTATTATATTTCATTATATTTGGATGAAACCTGGAAAGATTGTACCTCCAGTGGAAGGCATTAGTGTACTGAATTTCAGAAAGATTAGATAAAGCAATTCAATTTTATAAGCAGTTGAATTGTGTTATTTTCCAAAGAACTGCATATACATTGGTGGCTTTAACTTCTTGTCTCCCATCTAAGGTGGATGGGACTTGGCAAGATTATACCCCTCCCCATGTTTACCATCTATGCCAACTTTCAGAAGGATTAGATAAACGGTCCTGGTGATATAAGCAATTAATTTATAAATGTATGTCTCACTGCAACATCTTTGTAGTCCAACCAGTGTACATGAAATTTGGCAGGGCTGTATCTCACACCTTCAGGATTATCTCTGCTCAATATCAGAAAAATGTGATAAAGGTCCCAATTTTATAAGCCTGCACAGTATATGCAGAGAATGACTATGCCAGGGATTCGCTTACGTGTCACTGTGGTGTAAAATCTGTTTGTGATGCCAATTGGCCAGCAGAAATGTCAACCAAATATCCTCATTCTGTGCTGTGACCACCCCAACTTCTCTCTCTCCCACTTGTTACTGGGAAGCCAGAAGCATCTGTTTAGGAAAGAGCCAATAGAGATTCTCTTATGTCCTCTGTCACAGTGCTGTGTGTTGTGATTGTGATGATAATTGGCCAGCCTGGATGTGTAAACCATGTCTCCTGGTTGTTGGGATGCTGTCCCCAAAGTCCCAGTTATGTCCCTTCTATGCCTGCCTCAGGGCCCAAGTTTCATCAGAATTTAATAAGAAAAAAAGGTATAGCTGGAAATATGTTTTTCAGTTTTCCCCCATTATTTCAAAAACAAAAATTCTTTGTTGTTTTTGTCATTATTTTTTGCTTTTGTTATTACAATAACAAAAAAGAAAATTAAAACATTTCATTTTCATTATCATAATAACGAAAACAAATTGCACACCCCTACAAGCTCCTGGTCGTCACCTTCAAGGCTCTTCATGGGCTTGCTCCCTCATATCTCTCGGCTCTTGTATCCCACCACATTCCTGCCCAGGAGCTTTGCTCCTCCTCTACTCCCACCCTCACCTACTCACGACCCCCTTGCTCCTCTAAACATTTTCACCCCTTCTCCCTTGCTGCCCCTCATGCCTAAAACTCCCGCTCTGGATAAGTTCACTCTGCTCCCTCCCAACTTTCAAATCCTTCCTGAAAACCCACCTCTTCTGTCAGGCCTTCCCTAGTTCGTCATGAGTGAAATCGCATCCCCTTCCTCAGAATCTAGTTCCCTGTAATTAAGTGAAGCACATTCCTGCAACTTCTCAACCTCATGAATGTACTCTTGTCTCTCCTGATGTTCACCTCTCCCTTGTCTCCCAGATTGTAAGCCCCTTAAGGGTAGGGACCTGCCAGTAACTATTGATTGTACAGTGCCAGGTACATTGCTGGTGCTATATAAATAATAATAACCACCAGAGCACTTAGGTGGTGGAATAATTTGCCAAGAGAGGATGTAGAGACCCCATCACTGGAGGTCTTTAGAGATAGGTTAGACGGGGATCTCTCAGGCATGATTTAGAAACTGTGGATCTTACTCTGCCCTACCCTTGGGGTTCCTTCCAGCTCTGCGATTCTATGACAGTGAAGTTTGACAGCACTTATTTATTTTTTTAAACACTTTATTGTGTGGTCTTTGACCATTGCAGTAATATATACCAAACATTAAAAGGAATATATGTACCATACAACTAATACGCAGATGGGGTACAAACAAGTACATAGCATTACAGCAAAGTACGAGGTTGGAGGACCAGCCTTGTATCTTTATATCTATCTGAAGTATTACTAACAATAATTTACAAAGATTCAATATGGGCAAGCTATTAAGTATCAGGGAAAGAAGTGCATGGTCAGATCTGCCCGGATATTTTTCTATGGTCGCCTGCAAATACACCTGCCTGGGTTTGTCATATAAATGGCAGTGCAGGACTAAAAATCGGCCACTGTCTCGGCGGAGAGATTGTCATAGGGGCAGTCTCTCAGAAAAGGGAATACCACAAGCCCGACCCTCAACGACAGCCGAGGGAAACACATTGAAGCGGGCTGAGCAAATTAATTGTTTGGCCCTACCTGAGATGGGGACCATAAGATAATCCGCGGCTTTCCCCGGATCTGGTACCCAAGCCAAGTAATCCCGCATATGGGAGGACAACCTGAGTTCACCCAGCTCGCACTGCCTGCCCATATCTTCCACCCGCAACAGCACCTCTTTCCTACGTGCAGCCAGAAGCTTGTGCTGCAGGTACTCAGGGGAGAGTCCCATCCCTCTTAACTGCTCCCCTGCCCTTGTTAACCATTGGTTGTGAAAGGAGTCCTCTCTGGTGTCCCTCAGGAGTTGAGACCCATGATCAAAGGTGAGTTTTAACCAAAATTTCAGAGCTGATACATTGGCAGCTTGGGATCATTCTTTTTGGCCCAATTCCAGCCGAATAGCCGCTAAGGGGGTTCCCCTTGGGGCCCCCACCAGCTTCTGCGGAAACCCAGACTGTATTTTGTCAATTGCTTGAGACTGAAAAGGGGCCCATATCTCAGCCCCATATAAAACTTGGGATCAGATCTTGCTGGCATGCACTTGAAGTGCTGCCACAACCGCAGATCTCCCTCGTCTGATAAAGAGCCGGTTGACAGATTGAGCCGAGCCTTTCGCCACTCTAAGAACCCTAGTAACATGATCCCACCAACCTCCAGACCTATGAAACAGGATGCCCAAATAAGGGAATGCCGAGACCTGCTGGATAGAATTCCCTTCAACAAACCAGGAGTAACTTTTCAATTTGGCAGAGAAAACCAAAATCTTTGACTTATCATAATTGATGGTTAAATGGTTCTCCTGACAAAATGCCACAAAGGCCCACAACTGACGAGAGAGAACAACACGCATCTGAGAAAACAGCGCGACATTGTCAGCATAGCAAAGACATTCGACGGGCTGTGCAGCCAATTTTGGGGGGAAGAAATGAGGGTTGGCCATAGCAGGAATTACTTCATCTATGAAGTAATTAAAAAGGGCCAGAGCCAAGACACACGCCTGCCTAACTCCCAATGAGGTGGAAACATTGGGAGGGGGGTTAATGTACCCTTGTTGATCCACTTTTACCGCAAGAGAAGAGTGAGCATGAAGTGAGCGGATCAAGGCCAAAAGACGTTTGTCTATAGAGGAGATCTGCAACTTTCTCCTCAGGACGGCCCGATCCACTGAATTGAAAGCTTCCCTAAGGTCTAGGAAGGCAAAAAACAAGGCTCTATTCCATGCCCTATATTTACTAGCAAGAGGGTGCAAGATGTAACATTGTTTGATGGTTGAACGGCCCTGCTGAAATCCCGTTTGCTCAGGTGATAGAGCTTGGGTCTGAGCCATCCAATCGGATAATTTCCCTAGCAGATATTTAGCATAGGATTTGACAATTACCGACAAGAGGTTAATAGGCCTATAATTAGCAGGATCCATGTTGCAGCCCTTTTTATAAATAGGCACAATAACAGCCTTATCCCAGGCCTGCAGAATCATTCCAGTGTTATTAATGGCAGTAAATACTGCCGCAAGTACAGGGAGCCACCAAGCCTTATGGGCTTTTAGATATTCAACTCGTATTAAATCTATACCCAGTGCCCGATTACTCCAAAAAGAATCTACCACCACCTCAACCTCTTCCTCCGAGACTGGGGGCCACGGCGGAAAATCCTCCAAACTGGGCACTGGGACATCTTGGGATTCCTTCCCACTTCTGACATTGTAAAGTTTCTCAAAATGGTCCATCCAGACAGACGGGGAGAGCGCAGGAGTTGATACCTTTCATGCCCCCCCAGGGAACCATTGGCAAGGTGCCAGAACCTTCTGGCATTCCCCGCATCGGCCGCCTGCAAAAGATTTTCCCACTGCCTATCCCCAAACCCCCTCTTTTTGGTATTAATTAAGGTCCTATAGTCCGCTCTCAGCAGAATATACTCTGGGGGAAGCATCGGCGAACCACTTTTCCTATAGGAGTGGTACATGCTTTTCAGTCTTAGCCTAGTCGTACGGCACTCCTTGTCAAACCACGGTTGATTGATCCTAGCAGTAAGAATTGCTCAGCCTCTCCCAAAACCCTGCATATGAGTTCGAAGACTTGCAGATAACTGGACATAAAGGTCCAGAGTGTCAGCATGAGTAGAGGCAGAAAGTAACTTTTCCCAGAGACTGGCAACATGGGGTTGGGCAGTGTATTCCACCAGGGAATCGGATAAGCTCTCGTCCCAACGAGGGACCCAGACACTCTCAAGCTGAGTCACGTCCAAATTGGCCACCTCGACATGACCTTTATCTGGTTCCGGGCCTAAGGTGAACAAGGTCAGTGCTAGAGGAAAATGATCCCCCACAATGACCGGGCCCAAGGCGAAGTCACTTTCATAGGGACGGACCCTCACCGAGACCAGAATAAAATAGACTGTACCGAGGCCCTGGGGACCAACAAAGGTGAATTCTCCATCTGGATCTGAAAAACCTGAGCCATTCAGAACGAAGAGGTCCTGAGCTGTAAGTAGCTCAGCCAACCTGATCCCTGAGGCATTAATTTGCTTATCCTTAGATTTCCTAGGGGCCAAAAGACCCCTGGGCACAGGCAGTTGTCCATCGCAATAAGGAGCCATGGCCAAATCATCTGAGCCCAGGCAGGCATTGAAATCCCCAGCTATCACAAGCAATCCTTCCGGATATTTAGTGTTTACATCCTCCAATGCTTGTTCCAACATCCCCCACATGGAGGCTTGAAATGAACCCGCATTACATGGAGGTATGTATACAGTTATAATTATTAGGATGAAACCCCCTAATCTAAGGACAAGCCTGGCCAGAAAGTGAGAGGCTGCAATATTTCCCACGATCTCTACGGGAGTACTTTGAGCCACAAAGCAACCCAGACCCCCACATGGGCACCCTTTGGTTTTCAAATGCACAGCTCGGAGCGAGTAAGCATAACCCTTGCATAACCCTCAAGCTCCAAGGGAGTTTTGGACCAAGTTTCTTGGATCACAATAACTGAGAAGCCTTTTAAGTAAGACAAGAAATCCAGGTCATTGGCGTGCCTCGCCCAACCCGCCACTTTCCATGAACAAATGGTAATGGGGGCACAAGATGGTATGCAAGGTAGTCATGGGGCTGGGGTCACAGTGAGGTCTTGCTTATCCCAGCCTGTAGGGTCCCTGGATGAACTGCCTGCGGTAGAGAGCTGTAAAACACCCTGACTGCCCCCCACCTCTGGGGCAGGGGAACCAAGAATTGGGGTTAACAGACTCGCCTCCCCTTCTCCTTTGGCTGAAGGAGATACTAACTGAGCATCCCGCGGTCCCATAACAGTCCGCAGTCTTACAAGCGGGCTGCCTGGCCTCTGGGATAGTTGGTCAAATGAGCTCTTAGTTGGTCTACTCACCCTCGAAAATTCCTGGCTACCTAAAGCACAGGGGGGTGTATTAGGCAGCGAACCCACCAGCACTTTGAGGGCAAAGAAAAGCAGGGAACAGTACTGCAAACTGAAGTGCTGTGATTTGGTCTCATTTCAGCTGTTTTTCTCCAGAATCAGATGTTCCCCAGCCTCTAACTCCATATGTTTTGTTGCAGGGAGAAGCATAATCGGCTTTGTATCCTATATTGCCAGCAGCACTTCCTCTCAATTTCAAAGGCGGTTCAGAGGAATGGTGCACTGTTTTCTGTTTTTGAGACCCTGTTTCTTCCCCAGAGATACTGTACACCCCTTGATTTGACAGCTCTTCAAAACACTGCATCTCATGTTTAATAATGCACTAGCATCGCTTTATTACTCAAATATTGGAACAGTAACATTTACCAAAGAGGGAAAAACCATTGATGTTTTAATGCCATTGCCTTTGTATACTTGTCACTGCAAGGACTATACATTCCCATAAAACAAGAACCACCCAATAAGACACTGCTCAGCTTGCCCTGTATTGTCATCAGTATTCCAGGATTTCACAATTTGGCTGCAGTCCTGATAAATTACTCGCAATTAGACTGTTGGGGCCTTAATCAGAAAACACATCAGTACTCGGATCCAGTTTATGTTCTGAAATATCTAGAGAAAGGAGGGGAAAGAGTAATTAACTCTATGATTGGCTGGAAACTGGAGGTGTGGTAATTTCTCCAAGACAACCAGGGGTGACCCCCAATAAACTGGAAAGATTGGGGCTTCCAGGGGCAGCACGGGGTGGCCATGGCAGAAAGGGGATAGGCCATAAGGATTTCCCCACTTCCTTTCTGATATGGCCCCGCCTTTTTGAGTCATGACATCATGATGCTCCAAAAGAGGTGTGGTTTCATCAGAAAGCTGTGTGACCATTCCTTTCCCTGCCCCCAAAAAAGTCTGGAGGGAGGTGGTAACCCTAGTTGACACCCTTTTGGGAGGCAGCTTCTATTGCTGAAGGCAGACAAGCATTTGAGCTTTGCAGAGCTTTCCCACAAGCAAGATTAAGGAAGGTCAGAAGTGAAACTGAGCTAAGTGCAGGCTAGGCTTGATTAGCATAGGATACTTAAGTCCCTTCTATTGAATAGGGTGTCAGTGGCAGATCTGGAAGGTAGCTCTTTGAAAAGAGTAATTAGCAACTGAAACAGTTTTAATACAATAAAGAGAAACCAACAGGTATACAGGTAAATTGTAGGGGTGGGAAGTTCGGATCTCCCGATATCCAAAACTGCTGGTATTTGGCAGTATTGGGGATATCGGATAGATCCGAGAATTCCCCGTACCAGTGCCGATTCCGGCACCAGATTTTTTTACATTGCGGCCATTAAAATCAATGGCCGCAATGTAAAAAACCCCACCAAAAACCAAACCATTTTCCTTCCCCCTCCCAGGCTGCGTGGGTGGAAGGGGGGACACCCCCCACTCACCCTGCCAGTGCCCAGCCTGGATTTTTTTTTAAAAACCGGACTGCCGAACCTGTGGGCTTCGGGCCGCCGCTGCATTGCCGGCTGTCCGGCGGCAGCCAGGGCTATTGCTGAAGGAGGCAGCTCTCCTCCGGGAGCCCTCCCGACGATATCAGGCACTGGCACTCTGGGTTAACCCCCCCCCGATCGCCTTTTACCTGCGCTGCGGGTGGTGACGGCGGTGGCAGCAGTGCGGCGCGGGGCCGGCTTCAGCGCTGGCTTCAGCACTTCACTAGGCCTTCCAGGGAAACCCAGAAGTTCCCCGGAAGACATAGAGGAGCGCTGAAGCCAGCGTTGAAACCGGCCCCGCGCCGCGCTGCTGCCGCCGCCGCCACCCACAGCACAGACCAGGTAAAAGGCGATCGGGGGGTTTAACCCAGAGTGCCAGATATCAGAAGAACTCCCGGAGGAGAACTGCCTCCTTCAGCAATAGCCCTGGCTGCCGTTCAGCGGCAGCCCAGAGCCGCCAGGTCCGACGGTCCGGTTTATAAAAAAAAAAAAACCAGGCTGGGCACTGGCAGGGTGGGTGGGTGGTTGGTGTCCCCACTTCCACCCGCGCAGCCTGGGAGGGGGAGGTTTGGGGGGGTTAATTGATTTCAATGGGAACACTTCCCCATTGAAATCAATGGGGAAAAAACGGTACCGATAAACCAGTTTTACCGATAAAACCAATTTTTTTGAAATCGGTAACTGGTGATAGCTGGTTTTTTCAGTTTGGTCTCACCCCTAGTAAATATATCTTGTTCTGGCCAGGTACTCTGTGCAGCATCAGTCACAGGGATTGGGGGGGGGGGGGCAGTGTAGCCATTGTTACTGTACGGCAGTATCCCTACACACTCTGATGGAGCTGGTGTTAGACATGGTGTTGTGCTCCCCGAAGACCTTAGTCTTGTGTGTTGAAGTCCCACATGCTGATGCCAGTCTCGGTGGTGTGGAACGTGAGTTCATGGTCACCATGGGCCTGTCCCAAATTGTCAATGACCCAGAGCATGATGTGGGACATACCTTGGACCTGGTTTTTTGCATCAGTCTTGATGCAAGGGATTTGTTGATGGGGAGAGGTGTCAGCAGACCCCTTGTTATGGATGGATCATTACCTCCTGCAAACACGTCTCCTGGCGCATGTCTGTCCCCAGGGGGTGTAGAACCGATATGAATGGTTCACCCCTGGAGGCTAATGGAACCTGAGAGGTTCCGGAAGGCTCTTGGGGAGTTACCCTCTGATCTTGATGACCGTTCGCTCAATGACCTTGTGGCTTTATGGAACACCTTGCTGATAGAGGCCATCGACCGGACAGCTCTGAGGCATCCGCTCCCTCAGGCATGGCTCCTCAGGCCTCCTGAGGTTGTTGGAGTGGGAAGGGCAGTGGTTGGAGTGACGGTGGCACCGTTCATGTGCTGAAGCTGACAGATTGCAACATAGAGCCAGTTTACCCACCTATGGTGTGGCTGTAAGGGCAGCTTTAAAAAAGGAGTTTTTTGCTGCCCATATAGCCTCTGCAAAATTTCGTCCAGCAGAGCTTTTCTCGGTGGTGAGGGGGTTGGTTGGTCCTCCCTCCCTCTGCCTGGATCTGGAGTCATCTGGTGCCCACTGTGACATGTTTGTTGACTATTTTATAGAGAAAATTGCTCAGATTCACCACTGCACTTATTGCAATGGGTGGACCAGAGGTTGTGGAAGTCCCACCTTGTCCAGTTTTGTGGGATCACTTCCAGTTAGTGTCGTCAACTGAGGTGGGGGGTGTTCTTGGAGCTGTTAGGCCCACCTTTTGTGAACTTGACCCATGCCCGTCCTGGCTGGTTAAGGCCAGCCAGAAGATGGTGGAGCCATTGATGGTGGGGGTGATCAATGCCTCCCTTCAGGAGGGCAGAGTGCTGGGCTGCCTCAAAAAGGCGGTGGTGCAACCTCTGCTCAAAAAAACATCACTTGACACTGATTCTCTCTCCAGTTATTGACCAGTCTTTAACCTTCCCTTTTTAAGGAAGGTTATTGAGTGGGTTGTGGCTCATCAGCTTCAGGAGCATCTAGACCGCACCAGTTACCTGGATCCCTCGCAGTCCGGTTTTCGTCTGGGCTATGGCACTGAGACTGCACTTGTGGCTTTGGTTGATGACCTCCGCTGTGAATTAGATCAAGGTTGCTCGACCTTGCTAATTCTGTTAGATCTGTGAACTGATTTTGATACCGTTGACCATGAGATGTTGGTGACTCGCTTGCAGGATTGAGCTGGAGTTGGCGGGATCATTCTTGATTGGTTCTGCTCTTTCCTAGCCGGAAGGACTCAGCGTGTGGTGCTTGGGCCTGCTTTTCATTTGTACGAGACCTCACATGTGGAGTTCCACACGACTTCATTCTGTCCCACTCCTGTTCAACATGTATATGTAGCTGCTTGGCAAGGCCGTGAGATGGTATGGGATGCAGTGTCATCAATATGCTAATGACACCCAACCACCGTGCTTACCCGATGCCTGGCAGCTGTTGAGGACTGGATGAGGGCAAGTCGACTGAAGTTGAATCCCGACAAGATGTAGGTGATGGTAGTGGATAAGGCAGTGACTGTGATGGCTCCCATCATTGATGGGATTTGCCCTCCACTGGTTTCCCAGGTTCACAGTCTGGGTGTGATCCTCGACCCACAGCTCCACCTAGATCTCTAGGTGGGGGCTGTGTTGAGGAGTGCATTTCACCAATTACATCTGGTGTGACAGCTTCAGCCGTATGTCTCAGATAGTGACCTGACCACTATTATCCATGCTTTCATTACCTCGAGCTTGGACTATTGCAACGCACTCTACATGGGGTTACCCATAGTGACTGTCCAGAGACTGCAGCTAGTGCAGAATGTAGTGTACTGTCCTTGTGGGGTTGGGTCGCCATGAGCACATTACACCAGTACACCGAGCTCTGCACTGGCTGCCTATAGTCTTCTGGGCCCAATTCAAGGTGTTGGTTTTGACCTATAAATCCCTATTGGAATATCAATACGGCCTGCTTTGTCTCTACTGGAGTTGCCTGTGCCTTCTCCAGTGAGGCAGGAGCTAGTGCCATGCTTGTTACTGGGTGGTCCTAGCTGTTACAAGGAGGAGATGTTGCCTGTGAAGGATACAGTTCCAGTATCGTCAGAGTAGCAGTGAAATAATGTAGGTTTGCACTCAGCTTACTGTCACGCTCTGACGGCCGGAGCCCAGGATGGGGAGGAGGGGAAGGTAGGGTTCTGGCGGTCGGAGCCTGAGGAAAGGGAGGAGGGGAAGGTAGGTACGTGGGGAGGAAGGAAAAGGAGGCACGATGAGTAGCAAGGGAACCTCTCAGCCACTCTCCAATACCAAGGAGACAAAGTGCCCAGCATAGAAACCAGGCAAGCTGGTCTAAGAAAGCATACGGTTTGGTTCATCATCGAGGTTGAGGGACACGGAATTGGGGAGATGGAGTCCAGGAACCGGGAGTAGGGAAGCTGAGGCAGGGAGTGAGGGACCAAGGGCAAGGAACCAGAGACAAGGAGCGGGGGAACCAGAGGCAGGGAGCGAGGGAACCAGAGGCAGGGGAGCCAGAGGCAAGGCAACAACAGGGGCTATAGGTAAGGGGTTAGGGAGCAACAGGGACCTGCGGTAGGGAGCGAGGGACTAGAGGCAGGGAGCAGGAATCCCAAGGCAAGGAACTGGGAACCAGAAGCAGGGAGTGAGGGAGCCAGAGGCGATGCAACGGGGAAGCCAGGGGCAAGGCGGCAATAGGTAAGGCGGTAGGGAGCAAAGGGCTAGAGGCAGGGAGCAGGGATCCCAAGGCAAGGAACTGGGAGCCAGAGGTGAGGGAGTCAGAGGCCAAAGCTGGGGGAGCAGCAGGGAACTAGAGGCAGGAAGTTGGGGGTTCAAAGGAAGGTCCTTATGGAATCAAGGCCAAGAGAAGGGGCCAGCAAGGTTATAGAGGGACCCAAGAGGAAACCACAGGACTGGGCTTATCCTGTGGACAGACAGACAATAGAGAACAAGACACACAACGTGGATTTCAGGGTATCGGGGAAACCAACAAACATGGAGACAGGACCGGGTGTTAATGGGGGAGGGGTCTGGGCAAGACGAGCCCCACACACAAGGGATACAAGTGAGACAAGTACCAGCACAAAAGGGGAAGAAGGGGGCTACACGCACTAGGGACATAAAAGAGGGAACAACACACAGAAACTTACCAACACCAAGACAAACAGAAGTGCAAACCGAGCTCAAGCAGGAAGGATAGGAGAACAAAGGAAGTGGGCCAAGCAAGAGTCAGGCAGGACTGACCAGAAGCTCCGCACCTGCCACAGTCCTCAGCAGCCCTAAATACCATACAGAGCCAATCAGGCTGTGGCAGGCAGGGCCACACCCTCCATCAGGTGTGCATAGGGCACAGGGTGGGGGACAGAGGGAAAACAAGAAGGAAGGAAGCCGCTCCCTACAGTAGTCTGCCAGTGGCAAGGAGGCAGGGAGCGCCCTGGACAAGTCCCAAGGCTGGGGGTTCAAGGCCCAGCCCTGACAGTTACGCCCCCTCCAAGCCTCCTGCCACCCTCCTTCCCCCCCTTACGTCCTAAGTAAGGCTCATAAAGGGGTACACAGCCAAGGGGGTGGTAACAGGGTGGAAGACAGAACCATGCAACATTTACCAATGTCCCCCATAGGTGGAAGGGGTGTACTGGAATACCCGGCCAGATGGTATGAGAAGGAAGTCCTGGTGGAGGCCGGGCCAGTGGAGGAAGCCCCAATAAAGAGGGAGGGGTTCCACAAGCAGTGCCAGGGGCATGGGGTCCAGGGGAAGCATGCAGTCCATGTTGACAACCACCGGGATCTGAGGGGCTGACCTGATGCTGGTGGGTGTCTGGAGCTGTCAGTGGGAATCCCAGCACCAAACTCTTCATGCTAGGGGGATTGAGAACCCTGGAAGACTGCAAGTTAGACTTCATCTCCGGTGACAGAGGAGGAGTCAAGGCTCAGATGGTGTACAAGATGGGGGGCAACTGTGGGAGCGTACCCTGGTAACGGTCCTGGTAATCCTCATAGCTGGGAGGGGAGGAACTGATGGCATGGCAGGTCCATCACAGATGGCACTCCTCTTAACGCAACTCGGCAGCTCCTTCGTGGATATTGCCACGGAATCGGTGGGAGGAAGTAGTTCTTCCATGTCAGCATGTCCTAGCGGGGGTGGAATGATCGGGTTGGTGTCCCAATGCAGGGGGCCTCGTAGAGAACAAGGTAGTCTTGTTAGAACAGACCTGGACCGACAGGGAGGGGGAGCTTTAGTGGTGATGCCAGGCCTCAAGGTTTCCCCAATCTCCCTGGGTAACCCATCTGGCAAGGTTGAGGCCAGGAGGGAAACACTAGCACCCCCCGTATCCAGGGGTACAGTCTGTCCCAGAAGGGATGGTGGGTGGGATACCTGTAGCATGACAGGGCTGTCGGTAGCGGGGGCATCTTCCCTACCACCCACCTGCTGTAGTAGAGAGGGCTGCAGTGAGGGACAGGGACAGCTGAGCACTCCCACTGATGCTGCTGAGATGACCAGTCGTGATGACCTCGTAGGTTTTTTCTCTGGCCCTGCAAAGTCCAATTCTGGGGAGGGCTGGGCAGGGACATCCACATGGGTAACGGGGGCACCTGGCAGGAGCACGCCGATTGGGCTTAAAGGTCGAGTTATCCCAGGCAGTAACGCTGTATCCCTACCAGGTCTAGAAGGCGTGTTTGGTTCCAGGGACCACGCATCTATCCTTCAGCCTGAAGTTCTTTTCTGGGCAGACCGTAAGCCACAACCAGCCAATACTGGAATCTGGGTTCTGGGGCGATGAACTAGGACCCGTACAGTCTCAAACACTGGTGTAGAGGCTGGGTAGCCCTGGGATGCTAGCCACCCTGCCAAAAGGATTGCCGGTCCAGAGGGCCAAGGACCACGTAGCAATATACCTGGTCTAGTTGACTGGGCAGGCATCAAGGGTGCACTCATCACAGGAGCCGCTGTTGGTGGGGCAATTATTGCTGGAGGAAGGAGCCCCAAGGATGTCACTACTGACGTTGGGTCTGAGCTGGGCAGTGGTGGCTGGGCAGGGGAAGCCCACAGGCTCAGGGACTGGGGCACCGGGTAAGATTCCGCAGCCGAGGGCTTGGTCAGTTTGGCGACTGTCTGGACCAAAAAGTCACGCACCCACGCATAGTTTGCCCACATGGCAGGGGTGAGTTCCGTTTCTGCAGGTTCTCCCTGCAGAACAGCATTTATCCTGTGGAAATCGAGGCATACCAATACCGAGGGCTCTTGTATAACTGAGGCCTTCCTCGGATGGGCATCCCTGGTGGTAGCTGGCATTATGATGCGGGATATCAACCCCAAGCTGTGGCAAGGATAGGGGGCAGGGAGTTTGGGCAGAGCTTACTGTCACGCTACGATGGCCGGAGCCCAGGAGGGGGAGAAGGGGAAGGTAGGGTTCTGGCGGCCAGAGTCTGAGGAAAGGGAGGAGGGGAAGGTAGGTAGGTGGGGAGAAAGGAAAAGGAGGCACGAGGAGTAGCAAGGGAACCTTTCAGCAGCTCTCCAATACCAAGGAGACAAAATGCTCAGCATAGAAACCAGGCAAGCTGGTCTAAGAAAGCATATGGTTCATCATCGAGGTTGAGGAACAGGGAATTGGGGAGACGCAGGCCACGAACCAGGAGTAGGGAACCTGAGGCAGGGAGTGAGGGACCAGGGGCAAGGAACCAGAGGCAAGGGATTGAGGGCGCCAGAGGCAAAGCAACAACAGGAGCGATGGGTAGGGAGTAGAGGTGGGACCCCGGGCTCATTACCTGCTACCGGATTTACCGGTTCTGCAAAAACCGGATTCCCGGATTAAATCCGGTATACCGGTACCGGATTTATTTCATTGAGTTCAATGGTGCGCTGTGTCCCCATTGAACTCAATGAAATAAATGAATTCCTTCCCCCTCCC
>QEPC01015313.1:2226424-2240906 GCA_003113815.1 Sphenodon punctatus | reverse complement strand
GGGGGTGGGCTCGCCTCTCAGTCTGTTTTTAAACAAAAATCCAGGCTGGGCAGGGTGGGTGGGGGGTGTCCCCCCCTTCCACCCGCGCAGCCTGGACTTGGGGAGGGTTTTTTTTTTTAACTTGGGGCTTGAAGTTTTTACATTGCAGCCATTTTTAAATGGCTGCAATGCAAAAAAATCCGGTACCCGGAATCCGGTACCCCGGACCAGATTACCGGGTCAAATCCGATAATGCCGGTACGCCCGGTACCGGCATTATCGGATACCAGATTTTACCAGTTTCCCACCCCTAGTAGGGAGCGAGGAGCTAAAGGCAAGGATCCCAAGGCAAGGAACTGGGAACCAGAGGCAGGGATCCCAAGGCAAGAAACTGGGAACCAGAGGCAGGGGAGCCAGAGGCCAAAGCTGGGGCAGCAGCAGGGAACTAGAGGCAGGAAGTTGGGGGTTAAAAGGAAGGTCCTTGTGGAATCAAGGCCAAGAGAAGGGGCCAGCAAGGTTACAGAGGGACCCAAGAGGAAACCACAGGACAGGGCTTATCCTGTGGACAGACAGACAATAGAAAACAAGACACACAATGGAGATTTCAGGGCATCAGGAAAACCAACAAACATAGAGACAGGACCAGGTGTTAATGGGGGAGGGGTCTGGGCAAGACAAGCCCCACACACAAGGGATACAAATGAGACAAGTACCATCACAAAAGGGGAAGAGGGGAGCTACACGCACTAGGGACATAAAAGGGGGAACAACACACAGAGACTTACCAAGACAAACAGAAGTGCAAACCAAGCACAAGCAGGAAGGATAGGAGAACAAAGGAAGCTATCCAAGCAAGAGTCAGGCAGGACTGACCAGAAGCTCCACACCCACCACAGTCCTCAGCAGCCCTAAATACCATACAGAGCCAATCAGTCTGTGGTAGGCAGGGCCACGCCCTCCATCAGGTGTGCATAGGGCACAGGGTGGGGGAGAGAGGGAAAACAACAAGAGAAGGAAGGAATGTGCTCCCTACAATTGTCTGCCAGTGGTGCAGGACGTAGGGAGCTCCCTAGATAAATTCCAAGGCTGTGGGTTCAAGACCCAGCCCTGACACAAGCTGTGATCACCCTCAGTTCTTGTATTGCTCAGAATTCTCAGGCTCCTCTAGCTGAGCCACTCCCAGCACCACACTCCACCCCCCCTGAGACCCCATGTCATAAAAACATATATAGTGCCATAGTGGGTCAGCCCAATGGTCCATCAAGCCCAGAATCCTGTCTCCAACAGTGGCCAATCTTGGGCACTTGGAAGAAATACCCAACAGGTCAGTATGGGGGCAATCCAATCCCTGCCATTCACTCCCAGCTCCCGGCAGTCAGAGGTTACATTCCCCAAACCTACTTGGCTAATAGCTGCTAATGGACCTACCTTCCAAGAACTTAACCAGTATTTTTTCAAACCCAGCTATACTACTGGCCTTGAC
Source organism: Sphenodon punctatus (assembly GCA_003113815.1). Lineage (NCBI taxonomy): Eukaryota > Metazoa > Chordata > Lepidosauria > Sphenodontia > Sphenodontidae > Sphenodon > Sphenodon punctatus. The sequence goes on along the minus strand of QEPC01015313.1, from coordinate 2,239,444 downwards.
CACATCCTCTGCCAACAAATTCCACAAATTATTTGTGCGTTGAGTGGAAAAAAAAAAATACTTTTTAAAAATTTGTTTTACATCTGCTGACAGTTAGTACCATTGGGAGGGTAAAATAACCATTCCCTATTTACTCATTCCACTCTAGTCATGATTTTATAAGCTTTGGTCATATCCCATTACCAATAGTAAGTCTACCGTTTTCATATTTGAGTTCCTTCAGAACTCTGGGGAAAATGCCATCTGGTCCTGGTGATTTGTTACTATTTAGTTTGTCAGTTTCTTCTAGAACCTCTTCCAGAGTCATGTTGATTTGTGAGCATTCTTCCAATTCATCACCTACAAAGAACAGTTCTGGTTTGGGTATCTCCCCAACATCCTCTGTGGTGAAGACTGAAGCAAAGAATTCATTCAGTTTCTTTGCAATGGCCTTATCCTCCCTGAGTACCAGTTTCACCCCCTGGTCATCTAATAGCCCAACTGACTCTCTGGTAAGCTTTTTGCTTCTGTTGAACTTGAAAAAGTTTTCGTATTAGTTTTTGCATCTTCAGCAAGTCAGTCTTTAAATTCCCTCTTGGCAAGCACTATGGCGTAATACACTCCCTGTCCCTTCAAGGAGATGGGGACTAACCTCTGTTAGTCCTAGCTACCTTCAGCTACCACGCAGGGCAGATTTCTTGTGGGCTAATGTGCCTCTTAGGCTGCTTTTAAATGAGGAGCGCTGAAGCGCCTCCTCAACGCCGCATTAAAGCAAAGCCGCCGGAAGTGACATTCTCCCCGTTGCCGGCAGCGGCGGTGGCTGGAGACACGGGGCTTTGGAGCGGCGCATTCTAAAGCCAAATATTTGACCTTTAAAGACGGCGCCGCGGCAAGGCCCTGTGTCTCCCGCCGCCGCCGGCAACAGGGAGAACGTCACTTCCAGCAGCTTTGCTTTAATGCGGCGTTTGGGAGGTGCTTCAGCGCGCCCTCATTTAAAAGCAGTGTAAGAAGGACAGCAGCACCAGCCTGAATGAAGGCATGGGCAGGACTTCAGGAGCTTTAATAGTGGAAGGACTCTGCTTAATTGGACTGCACCACATGGACATGGCACAAGCCAGCCCCGGGAGCTAAGCTTGAGCACAGCTCAGCAGTCTGGAAGCTGTGAAGGAGGCAAGAGCTAGAGGGAGAGCTAGGCCTAAGGCCGCTTTTAGACGAGTGCGCGGTGCGCTCGCGCTTGTTTTCAAAAATCCAGCGAGATGGGATTAGACGAGATGCTGCCGCGAGTCACGCGCACGGGAGGGGGACGCGCATTCTTTTCTGGCCGCGATATGACCGGATCGGAGATCAAGGTGTTTGAAAACAAGCGCGAGCGCACTGCATGATCATCTAAAAGTGGCCTTTGAGGGTTTGGAGCCTGGCTACGAAGACTGTGAAGGCTCAGTCCTGGTCTGGGAGGATCTTCTGGGCTCTGGGAGAGGTGACTGACCCAGAAGCCAATGGAACAAGGAAAATCCAGAGGATTGATGCCCAGCTGGAAGAGAATAAGGTGGAAAGCTGTGAGTGGAACTGGACTTTGTATATAGGCCATCTAGTACAGGATTTGAGTTAAATTCCCCTGAAAGAGTGACTTATTGGGGAGCACCCTGCTAGGACTCACCCAGGAAGCCTTCCCGCCTTCCCCCTTCTTCCCCATCTCAGTTGGTATGGGGAGTGCAGTAATTTGATTTGCCCCACAACCCTATTAGCTACTCCACTGTAGACCAGGGATGCCCAGGGATTCCTTACAGCAGCCACTTTGAAAATTAATACAAGTTCCAAGGGCCACATCAAAATTAGGGGCAGGGGTGCTTAAGGAAGAGGAGGGTCTCTCTCCCCTACCCTTGTGTGCATGCCCTCATCTCTACTCCCTTACCTTGAGCTGAATCTTTCAGTGCTTGGAGGTAGGAACTGGAAATGGGCCAAATAAAACTTGCAGGCTGTATTTTGCCCCAGGCCTGAGGTTCCCTACTCCTGCTATAGTCCTTTGAAGGCTAATGGCCAAGACAATTAAATATTGTTTGATTGACATGGTAGCCCTATCTCCCATTTCCCAGTTGATATTGCCTAGGGATGGGCCAAGACAATTTCTGGAAAGACTAGTCTTCTGGAAAGACACATGGTAGCTGCACAATTTCAGCTAATGCCCTCCTCTCTGATGGAAGGTGGATACAATCACATCCCCTATGATTTGCGTTTTTGCCCATGTGGCCAACAGAAACAGGAAGACTTGAGTCACTATATATTTGACTGTCCTCTTATGTTAGATGCCAGACAGAAAATTTTAATCCCACTGTCTCCAGAGAAAATGTATTGGGGTCAGACCTCAAGTTTGGCCCACATATTAACAAACACAAATTGCGAAAAGATTCTTAAGGCAACTTATCTGGCATATGCTTTAAGTGTTCAGAGGCATTGGGCTATTACTATGTAGAATATTATAAATGTGTAAATCTCTTAATTATTTTAACTGTTTTCTTTGTTTAAATCACGCTATCAGCTGCAGGGGTCAAGTGTCACCAGCTCAAGCCCCGGAAAGGGCAAGGCAAATTTTAAATTTCTTTTTTGTAAAACTTTCGGAATCAATAACTGTTGATAATTTAAAATAACCTGTAAATATAAACTATGTTATGTTTTTTATTGTTGTGTTATTTAATGTTTAATTTTGTATCAAACTTGTTATGGCTAATGGCCAAGACAATTAAATATTGTTTGATTGACATGGTAGTTACCGTCCTCTCGCAATTATTTATTATTATTAATTATTATTATTATTATTTATATAGCACCAGCAATGTACCTGGCACAGTGCAATCAATAGTTACGGACCTGTCCCTACCCCTAATGGGCTTACAATTTAAGAGACAAGGGAGAGGTGAACATTGGGAGAGATAAGAGACAATTGCCAGGAGACACAATTACTCCGCATATGTTGAGCTTTACTTTAAACCAAGTCAGAAAACAGAGCTTCCCCTTAAGCCTGGAATCTCTGAATCAATCGAAAGTAATAGCAACCCTATACCCCAGCCAGACAGCAGGGCCACTGTCACTCCTGAGTGCGAGTCCTCCCCGGGTCCAGACCCAGCATGAATGTCCTCAACACCTTGGCTCCTGGGCCTTTTCAGGTCAGTTCATCCCTGCATGAGACATCTAATTTATAGCTACATCTATAATCTAATGACTTCTATATATAAAACTGTCAATACAAAAGGAGAATCCAAATAGGGAAGCCTGCAAAGTATTCATTGAAGCTGCAAGAATTGTTTAAAAAGCTGATGAGAAAAATTCAAGAGAAATTATTTAGGATGGCAGGGCTAAATAAATTGTTCTAGCAACTGAGAGAGATATATGGTTGCCACCTCCTCATGTTGGAGGGGGCAGGTCAAGGGGCTGCTATTCCCCTTTCTGCCATAACCCCAAATCTTAAGGAGTGCTCCACAGGGGGCAGGGCCACATCAGAAAAGTTGCTACACCCCCTTTCTGACTTAACCTTATCCTTGCACAGCACCGTGACCTACCAGTGTTCCATAGGGGCAAGCCACATGAGAAAGGGGCAGGAAAGTCCCTATGACTCACCACCCTATATGGCCACCCCTAAGTCCTGATTCCACAGGTCAGCCACTGATGCCCCTGTTTAACCCAGAGAAATCAGGACTTCCCCTAGGGCTCCAAGACTCTGGAGTTTCTGGATGAAACCCAGAGAGGTGGCAACCCTGGAAACATCCTTAGGCTGCATACTATTAAGGCCCAAGTTCAGTGTTCAACTTCTCCCTCTTCCGGGGTTCAGTTTTATTTTTGTTGCCCAAAATAGGGCTTTCTAGAGCTGAAATGAATATCTACAGCAAAAATCATATTTGGCGATTTTAACCACTTCAGATCAGGTCTGACAAAGCATATAAAAACTGTTATTCATCCCTGCTTCGTTCCAATGTTCATTTGGGGTTACTTTCCCCTTTTTTCCAGTTTTTTGGTCATTTTGGTTCAGACATTCAGTTGAATAACCAAAAATCTATTCTAAACCAAAATGACCGGGGCAGGGAGGAACAGAAAATTTGGAATATCCAAAATTATATCTCTGAATAAACAAATATCATTCTGGTTGCAGATATTTGTTTGGTTATTTGGATGGTCATCCAAAACATTAATCATATTTGTGAATACAAAAACACCTATTTTTACTAGGTGTTGGTGAAGGGGACTGGGTGTGATTTTTTGGGGGGGGGGAGTCATGGAAAAACATGGGGTCACACACATGTAACACGGGACTACATGTTTGGTAAATGTGTGGGGTCAAGGGTCTCACATGGATGTAATGTTACTATACATGTACACTGTGTAATGTCAAAGGTTCCACATGTTTGTAAGGTTGAAAATGAGAGCTGTAGAGCTCAAGTTGGGCCTCTCACACATCACCAGTTGGCAGGAACTACAAGAGATAACAGAAAGTGTATTAAAAACATCTGGCTTTCTAGACAGCCTGTGGAGATGCAAATGAACTTCCATGTTTGCCTGGGTTGTGTACGTGTCCTGACCCACGATCCCCAAGAGGGAAAATCTGAGACAAAGGAGCCTGAATTCCTATTTAAATGGGAGGAAGATACAAGGAAAGAGACACTTCTTGCAAAAGCCAGCTTGAGATCTGCATACGAAAGGCAGCAGCTGGAAGCCATGAACTGAGAGGAAGAACTCTGATTTCCAGCAACTCTAAGTCTGGAGACCCAGTCGCTTACATCAAGGACTGAGAAGAACTTATGGACCTTGCTAGGGGTAAGATGAATAACTTAGGAACTCAACCAGTATAAGTTAGGAATGCGTTATATTTACCTTTGATTTCTAATTACCACTCTGTTTAACTATCTTGTTTATGTAATCAATAAACTTACTTCTTAACTTTTATGAAGAAGTGGTCAGTGTCTAATATTGGAACACAAGTGAGCTACAAGAGCCCTCAAGCTCTTGCGAACCCAGAGAGTAAAGAGTCTGTAAACGGGAAGGATCAGGCCCTTGTGTGACAAAGGAGTTTCATTGTGGCACACTTGAATTAGCCAGAGAGAGAACTGATTCAAGAGAACTGTGCGCAAGGGAAACTGAGTCACTCAAACCCGGTAAAGTGGGGGTGCGGACTCCCAAACCCGTGACAGGGGGTTGACTCCTGGGAAGAAGAGAAGAGGAGCCTGACCTGGGATTGTGCTCATCTGTGCTCCTTTCCCTCATGTTTATATCTGTGGCCAGATTCCCTGGATTCCAGAAAACCTGGATGAGGCTCCCCTGAGTGAAAGATGGAGGAGCAGGTGGGAGTAGGGCAAATTTTTTTTGAGATTAGCTATGGTCACTCTGTAAGGCAGGGGTAGGTTAAGCTTGGGGAGTGAATTCCTCCACGTGAGAGATGTGGGAGTGTGTGGGATGGAAGAACTGGACATGGGCAGGGGTGGGATTCTTTTTATATGTATTTGATTTTTTGTTAATGTGTTTATTTTTCTCTTGTAAGCTGTCTTGAACCCCAAGGATGGGGGCTAAATAGGGTAGAGTATCAATAAAAATGCAACGTAATACATTCATTCCAGCTCTAAGGTTTTCCTCCAGAGCTTAGAGCCCAGTAAACCAGACCAAGCCCCATTAGACCCAAAGGGGCCAGCTGGCCTCAGTTTGGGAGCCCTCCCAGCTGAAGTGCCTTGGAGCTGGGCTCCCTACTGGCATGATAAAGCACCCCATTGGGTTGGGGCCACACCCAGTAAAGATTAGGCCCACCAGGGTGACCTGGATGCATTGGGACCAGACTGTGGCCAGGCTTGGGGGCAATTTTGGAGCCCATACAGGGTTCTACCACAGCTTACCCTGTCTCAGAGAATGGGACCAAAAAAATTGATGTTCAGAAAATTGCATTCAGAAAACTGCATTATAAGAGTGAGCTAGAGCCATAAAACGTACTGGTGAGAAATGTCAAAGATGCTATCTCCAGTCAGGTGGAAACAACCATGAGAGAGGCTCTGATCCAACTGCTTTAGGAAACAAATCATACTATACCAGAGTACAAAGCTAACCTAACGGCAAAATGGGGAAAACAGGAGACAGAGCCTTAATTAATTGCAGTAAAACAGACAGTGTGGGGCTGAGCCACACCTAAAGGAAAAGACAGGAGAAATGAAATCAGAAACGCTGAAATATGAAAAGTCTGGAAACTAGTCTAAAAGACAACTTCAATTTTGGTGATACTCATTCCGAGGGCTCTGAATCTTTATGGAGTTCTAAGGGCAGCTTGAAAATTGCTGTTGCTAATCTAGTCAGAGGTTTGCTGACGTGTGAATATGAAGTGACTTTTATTCCGGAGGCAAAGGAAGTATGGCAGATCAAAGTCTGGCTTGATGGATTTGATTGCCACCCTGATGCCACTGCCATGGATAACTAATAATCACAGCGGGGGTGAACTTCTGCTCTCAGATACGCCCATGCAGCTGCCATGGGTTTCAACTGGAGGTTTGTTTGGGTTTGGGAAGACCTTGAGGGAAGGGAGTGTAAAATAAAGTAAACGGGAAGCTGAGTTCTCTGAAGTGGTCAGCTAGGCAAATTGTGCCACAGCCGGCCAGACATACAGGAGGGCATGGAGGAAATACTACATGGCTGCTAGTGAAAGCTGGTTGGTTTGAGAAAATATTTGGCAATCAAGGAGAAATTGCAGCACTAATACTTTTCTTAGGTGAACTCTAGCACAGCTGTTCCCAAACATCTTGCCTGGGCAACCCTGTTTGAGACTTGAAAAGAATCCCAGGACCCCCAAAAGCAAAGAGAGAGAGAGAGAGAGAGAGAGAGAGAGAGAGAGAGATCTGAAAAGTATGTTGAATGTCAATTGAAATCATGAATCCATCTGCAGGTCATGTGACTCCACTTAAGAGTCATGACTCAGGCTGAAATGGCTATTCGGTGTGAATACCAAATCTGACAAATTTGATATATTCACATCTGTTAAAACAAATATTTGTGAAAATCAATTGATCCATCAAATTTGCACTATCTGAACTGAAACGGACAAAGTGGATAATACCCACTATTCCAGGGTGGCCAAAGTTCCCAATGCCGAGAGCCACAAGGCACCTTTGAAACATCTCCCTGACTGAGCCTCCTTCCCTCCCGCCTCACCTGCTTCATGTTTTACTAGCGGAAATGATGCTCTACGCCGGTTTTGACTGCTGAGATTTGAGGGGCAGCTGTGATTAAGCTGCAGAGACTCAGGTTCAATGAAGTAAGACACAGAGTCAGTACGGTGGTGTAAAGCCTGAGACAATCTGGCTGACAGTTGCACTTGAATTCTCAGTTGTAGCTAAGTTGAAATGAGACCTAGTGCAGAAGATAGAATAGACCCCCTGCTGGAGCAATCCACGCCAGTGGCCATAAGCATTCTACATGCATGTTGGGCCCTGAGGCCCATGGGTCCCAGTGCAGCTGCACCTGTGTACACCTATTACAGCTACACCCCTGCTTGAATTGTTGCTGGAAGACTCCAAAAAGAATAGCTGGTTTCCAAAATGTGGTCTGTGGACCATTCATGAGATCATGGAAAGTGGTCCACAGCTGATATGACCCACAGGGGGGGACAGCTGAGGAGGGGTTAGGGCCAGGCGGGAGGGCACGGTCATAGGGGTCGTGACAGGACAGGGGAGATATGGTCCTAGATGAGGGGAGGTGAGATCGGTGAGACGAGACAGGTGCTTTTTTGCACGTCCCGCTCACTACCCCCCAGGCAGAGGGGCAGGTGGTTCTTGGTCAGAGGGCCCATGACCCAGTGCTGGTGTTGTTAAATGTGAGATCGGTGGTTAATAAGGCAAAAACTGTCCAGAAGTAATCCTGGATGCCGCTGATCTCGTATGTATCACGGAAACCTGGCTGGACAATGAATCAGGGCTTATCATGGCTGATCTTGTTCCGGCCGGGTATTCCATGCAGCATCAGCTGCAGTCAGAGGGATGTGGGTGTGGGTGTGTGCGGTGTAGCCATGGTTTTGAAGGAGGGATGGTCTGTGAGGAGATATTCGGTGCAATCCATATAATCGGTATTGAGGGTCTCCACCTTGTGTTTGATTTGGCAGGTGACAGTTTGGGAGTGCTGCTTGTATACCATGCACCTACCTGTGTGGCAGCCTCCCTGCATGCTCTAGCAGAGGTGATATCGGGGGTGGTGTTGTGGTCCCCAAAGACAATAGTCTTGGGAGACATGAACATACATGCCGATACCGACCCTGGGGGGCGGAGCATGAGTTCATGGCTGCCATGGAAACCATGGGCCTGTCACAGATGGCTATTGGCCCGACACATTGGGGGGACATACCTAAGACTTTGTGTTTTGCACTGGCCTTGAGGCGGGTGCTCTGTTAGTGGGGGAGATATCAGCTGTGCCCTTGTCACAGATGGATCATTATCTCCTGCAGACCTCGCTCCTGGCACATGTCTACCCTCAGAAAGGTGTGGAACCAATTTGGATGGATCGGCCCCAGAGGATGATGGAACCGAAACAGTTCTGGAATGCTCTGGGGGAGTTACCCTCTGACCTTGACGACCATCTCATCGATGACCTCGTTGTGCTGTGGAACACCTTGCTAACTGAGGCCATTGATCCGATGGCTCCTAGGTGTCCGCTGCCTGGGCAACAGCTCCACAGGTCTCCTTGGTTCTCTGAGGAGCTGTGGTTGCTGAAGTGAGATGGGCAGCGGTTGGAGCAACGGTGGCACCATTCGCATGCTGAAGCAGACAGATTGCAGCATAGAGCCAGTTTATGAGCCTATACCATGGCTATGCGGGCATCAGAGAGAGTTTTTTGCTGCTCACATAGCGTCCGCAAAATCCCATCCAGAGGAACTTTTCTGGGTTGTGTGGGGACTGGTCAGTCCGGCCTTCCTCAACCTTGGAGTGGAGTCATCTACTGCTCACAGGGAAAGAAGGAGGAGGGAGCTGTCAGAAAGAGGGAAAGAAGGAGCTAACAGATTGGGCTGAGGATAAGCACTTATTACAATAGGAAAACCAGAGGTTATGGAAGCCCCGTCATGTCCAGTTTTGTGGGATCTGTTTCAGTCAGTGACACCTGCTGATTTGGTGGATGTTTGTTGGGTGGTCAGGGCTACCCCTTCTGAATTAGATCCTTGCCCGTCCTGGCTGGTTAAGTCCTGCCGGGATACTATGGGGCCGTTGCTGGTCGGGGTGGTCAACGCCTCCCTACGGGAGGGCAGGGTGCCAGACTGTCTCAAGGAGGTGGTGGTGCGGTCTCTGCTCAAGAAACCATTGTTTGATGTTGACTCCCCTGCCAGCTATCGGTCTGTCTCTAACCTTCCCTTTTTATGGAAGGTTATTGAATGGGTAGTGGCTTGGCAGCTTCAGGAGCATCTTGATCACATCAGTTTTCTTGATCCCTCTCAGTCAGGCTTCCGTCCAGGGCATGGCACCGAGACTGCACTTGTGACTTTGGTAGATGACCTACGCCGGGACTTGGACCAAGGTCGTTTGACCTAGGGATGGGCGAACGCAGTTCAGAAGTTCAAAGTTCGGCCCAAACTTGACCTGTTCAGACGACCGAATCTGAACACAAACTGACCGAACCGAACTTGATTCTGAACGTCGAAATGACCGAACAGTTCGGTCAGTTCGGATCACGTTCGGATGAGTTCGGGTGGCAAAAACATGTCACTGGAAGGCAAAATGTGACAGGGAGGGGGAGTCAGCTGAGGAGCAGACTTCCAGGCACCAGGGGTGGAGAGGCTTGGAGTAGCAGCCAGCCTGCCCAATCACCATCCCTTTTTGCCTCAGACCACTGGCTTCGCAGTCTGTGATTGGCCACGGGCTAGACTGCACGGAGCCAATGGGGCTTGCAGTGAGGTGGGTGCAGCAAGAAACAAAACTCATTCTCCTCTCCCCTGCCAACACCTCCTGAGTTAGTCACTGTTCCTGAACAGCAGGCGTTTCAGAAGGCTCCCTCTCTCCCAGCAGTTTTTGTTCCTTCCTATTCCTAATCCATTGCCATCCTCCTCCTATTTCACCCATCCAACCCATTTACCTCCATATTATCATTTATTTAGATTATATTAGATATATTTAGGTGTTATTTTTTGTTTTTACCCCTTCCTGTGTTCCCTGTGTTCAATCTTCTTCCTCCCTCCCCCGTCCATTGAATCCTTTCCCTCTCCCTCTTATTCCATCCCTGATTCCCTTCCCCTGCTTTAAGTTTTGGATTTATTTAGAGTAAAATTATTATTAGATTGATTTTCATTTCAGTTTTGTACCCCGCCCTGTGTTCTTTGTGCCCATCCCCCCCATCCCTGTGTAATATTGGATAGATAGATAGATAGATAGATAGATAGATAGATAGATAGATAGATAGATAGATAGAGATACTTGGTTTATAGTGTGTTTGTAGGACAAGGCCTTTGTAGGATAAGGATCATCAACTAGATTCTGGGACCATCATTCCAGACACTGGAGGCTGCATTCCATTCCACTGCATCCAGAAGCCACCCGGTGCCTGCACGCCAGCCTGCCCCCCCTCCCCCCCAGGCTACAGCCTACTCCTCCACACCCACCCATGGATGCCCACTGAAGCTGCTGGAAATAAAAGTCCCTCCGAGCACCAGCTCCCGCCGCCTGCTGCCCGCTGCCAAGGAGCCTGTCTCTCTTTCTCCCTGTCACACCCACCCACCCACACAAACACAAGTCCTGCACCTCCTGGGGGACTGTCTGCAAGTTGAGACCCTGCTGCTGGCACATCTTTGGGTTAATAACTATGCTACGTGGGGTGGCAGGTGCTGCTGGTAGGGATCGACAAGCTGTATGCGATTCTGCCATCTGCCAGCCAGAACTTAAACACAGAGGGATAAAAGATTGGACAGGTCAGCTTGTAACAATTACAAGAAATATAACTTTACTTAACAAAACAACAACAAAATTATAAAACAAAAACCAAACATTTTAAAATAGAAAGGAAACTTATGCACTAAGGACTCAGTCTTTGGGCCTGCCCCCCAGAATTTGGGGAAAAGGCATAAGTGGTTCAGGAGACCTAGGGGCAGGGGGCGCACCCGCCGGCATTTCATAGCCACATTCCACGACATATTCTACGGCCCCTACCACGGCCACCTGCCAGTTGGAGACTGACTGGTGGAAGAACTCCAGGTCGACCCTCTCAGTGGAGACGTACTTGGAGACGTACTCTGAGTACGCCTCCACCTTCTTCTCCTGCAACTCAACCACCTGGAACTGTTCCACCAGTCGGTTCTCCATTACTTGGAGGGCAGCCACAAAGTCCTAGCTGGTCCTGTGCACCTGGCCCCGAAAGGCCCTTGCCGCCGAAGACTCCTCCTGCTCCTGGGGGGGCTTTGCATCAGAGCTGGAGGGGACCAGGCGGGGGAGGGCTTTACAGGTAATGCCTCTTCTGGCTTGCCTTCCTCCTCTTCTTCTGCTGCTCCATGGCCACACTGCCAGACTCCTGCGCCCGAGCCACCTTCTGCCCATAGGCCTTCTCGATATGGGCAATTAGGCCCAATGTGATCCCCTACCTATCCTTTTAAAATCTTTTTTAGCAGGTCTAAAGAACATAAAAAGATAGGAACATAAGAAGTGTCATACTGCATGAGACCAGTGGTCTGTGTCAAGTCCTTCCTGCATTCTGTCTCCACAAGTGGGTGGGCGGCAATCTCTCTCTGCAGGGGACTTCTGTTCATAACAGGTCATAGAGGGCAATGCATGCATGCATACCCTGTTGTTCCAGCCCCCATGCCTTACCTTGCAGACGGAGAACCCATTCTCCTTATCATAAAACTTCCAGACATTGGACCTTGTCCACCCAATGTCTGGGGGTGGCACTGGTGACCTCTGCCTGAGTGTCCTGCGCAGCGTGGCACCAGTGCCGGCATCTGATTCCTTTCTGAAACAGGAACACATAAACAACACCTAAGTAATGTTAAGCAGTTATGATGATGCCTCTAGTCCTCCCTCCTTGGGGTGCTAGGGATGGCAAATGGAGAGACCCTGGCTGGCACATGCAATAATCATGCCCTTCTTTGGGTAGGTGCCAGGGAGGGATGGCAATGGAGACGAGACCCTTACTGGCACATGCAAATCCTGCCCTTCTTTCGGCGCTGCGGAGGGATGGCAGTGTGGAGATCCTGGCTGGCTGGCACGTGCAAATCCTGCCCTCCTTGGAGTGCTATGGATGGAAACTGGAAAGACCCTGGTGGCTGGCACGTGTAAATCCTGCCCTTATTTGGGGGTGCGTAGGGAATGGGATGGCAACTGAAGAGTGGAGACCCTTGCTAGCCTGGCACATGTTTGGGTTGGGGTGCTGCTCGTGCTCGTGCCTGACTGCTGGAAGAGCCTGTCACGGAGGAACGTAGGGTCACACATGTGTGATACTGGCCTACATGTAGACTACAAGTCTAGTAAATATGTAAAGCAAAAGGTTCAACATATATGTAATTTTACAATTAAGAACTGTAAAACTCAAATCAAGACTGTGACACTTGACCAAGCTCCAGGAAATGGAAAGACAGTTTGTGGATTTGCACCAGACGGATGGACAGAGACATTTATATGCTAATGCAGGCAGCCATTGCCTACGTACAAGAGATACAGAAAGCTGATTGCAAGAACAAAAGGAATTCTAGAAGCCTCGAGAAGATACAAGGAGTTTCCTCCTGGGGATATAAGGAGTTGTACCCCAGAGGGGGCAGGGACTATCGGGAATTCACTCAACATCTTGCAGCCAGGAGGGCTGAGCTGAACCATGAACTGAAAGAGGGGACTTTGCTTTCTAGCAACTCTAAGACTGAAGACCCAGTCACTTACATCAAGGACTGAGAAAAACGTATGGACCTTGGTAGGGTAAGATGCTTATTTAGGATCTCAACCAGTATAGGTTAGGAATGCGTTATATTTACCTTTGATTTCTAGTAACCACTCTGTATCAACAATCTTGCTTATGTAATCAATAAACTTACTTCTTATCTTTATGAAGAAGTGTCTGTGTCTAACA
>QEPC01015313.1:2191413-2216435 GCA_003113815.1 Sphenodon punctatus | reverse complement strand
AACCATGAACTGAGAGAGGGGACTTTGCTTTCTAGCAACTCTAAGACTGAAGACCCAGTCGCTTACATCAAGGACTGAGAAGAACTTATGGACCTTGGTAGGGTAAGATGCTTATTTAGGATCTCAACCAGTATAGGTTAGGAATGCATTATATTTACCTTTGATTTCTAGTAACCACTCTGTATCAACAATCTTGCTTATGTAATCAATAAACTTACTTCTTATCTTTATGAAGAAGTGCCTGTGTCTAACATTGGAACACAAGTGAGGAACAAGAGTTCTCAAGCTCTTGCAAACTCAGAGATTAAAGAGTCTGTAAATGGGAAGGATCAGGCCCTTGGGTGACAAGGGGTTGTCCCTGCAGCAGGCTTGAATTGGCCAGAGAGAAAAACTAATTCATGTGGGCTGTGCACAAGGGAAACTGAGTCACTCAAACCTGGCAAAGTGGAGGTGCGGACCTCCAACCTGTGACAGAGCCCCCCACACTACAGTACCCTCTCTCTCTGTGGAAGACATCTGCTGCCACCCACTTATGCCCACTGTTTGTGCCCGACTGATGCCCACACCACCCACGCACCCACCCGCATGCCAGTCGGCTCACTCTAACGAATAGAGCCTTTCTTGCCCTCAAAGTAAAAAAAAAGTTTACAAACCTGGTGGCACCTCCTGTGCCCGTTGCTTGCTCCTCCACCACCGGCTCGGGAACCTCCACCACCGAAGGTCCAGGGGCTGAGGCAGCGACCTCTTCCTCCTCCACCACCGGCTCCGGACCACCAACTTGGCCCCCCGGCGTTTAATCAGAATGACCGGCGTCTTCTGCATTATTATTTTTTTAACCAAGCCAACACCAGCCACACAGTCAAGTCAGTCACCCACCACAAACACTCACCAACAACATGCCAAAACAAACACAGCCAGCCAAACCAAACATAGAGCACATGAACCGAACAGCCACACACACACACACTCTCACTCACACAAGCTCCACACGCACTCGAATTTCCTGTTTCCGGCACGATCATGGGCTCTCGCAATACTTTTTCCGAACGGCCGAACCGAACTTGACCGAACCGAACGCCCAAACCTGAACTTGGTGACCGGACCGATTGACTGAACCGAATCAGACCGAACTGAACCCGAACCACAATCGACCCTGTTGATATTGTTAGATCTGTCGGCTGCATTTGACACTGTTGATCATGAGATGTTGGTCCCTGCGGGACTGTGCAGGGGGTGGGGGGTGGGACTGTTCTTGAATGGTTCCACTCTTTCCTGACCGGAAGAACCCAGCGGGTGGTGTTCGGGATTATTTTTCATCATACCAAGACCTCTCATGTGGTGTCCCACAGGGTTGTGTTTTGTCCCCTCTCCTGTTCAACGTGTATATGCAGCCGCTCGGCGAGGGGATTAGGAGGGATGGTGTGCAGTGTCATCAATATGATGACCTCACTCCCTATGTGCCCATGCAACCCTTGAGATCGTCCGTAGGAGCCTTTTTGGAAGTTCCCCAGGCGAGGTGGGTGGCCACCGATGTTAGATCTTTTTCGGTGGCCGCCCTTGTGCTGTGGAATTCACTCCTGGAGGAGGCTCGGTTGGCTCCCACTCTCCTGCTGTTTTGGCATGTATGTAAGACCTGGCTGTTTCGTCAGGCTTTTGGCAAGGGATAAGGGTGGGGTGGGGTGGGTTTTTTCCCCCCCCCCCATATATTGTATTTTTAAATTGTTTTAAAATTTGTGTATTGTTTTTATTGAATGTTGTTCGCCGCCCCGGGCTGCCCTGAGGGCAGGAGGGGCGGGATATAAATTTGAAATAAATAAATAAATAATATACTGATGACACCCAGTTGTACCTCTCTTTTTCAAAAGACCCAGGCCTGGCAGTCTCGGTGCTTTCTCTGTGTTTGGTGGCTGTGGGGGACTGGATGAGGGCTGATTGACTGACGCTGAATCCTGACAAGACAGAGGTGATGTTAGTGGGTAAGGCGATGGAGTTGGCGGGCCCCACTATTGATGGAGGTCTGCCCTCCATTGGCTTCCCAGGTACGGAGTCTAGGAGTGCTCCTCAATACGCAGCTTTGCCTGGATCTCCAGGTGGAGGCTGTGGCGAGGAGTGCTTTTCTCCAATTACATCTGGTATAACAGCTTCAGCCATTTGTTTCAGACTCAGACCTGGCCACCATCATCCATGCTTTCATCACCTCTAGATTAGACTACTGTAATGCACTCTACGTAGGGCCACCCATAGTGACGGCTCAGAAATTGCAGCTGGTGCAGAATGCGGCAGCCTGTCTCTTAGTGGGATGGGGCCGCCGGGAGCACATTACACTAGTACTACGTTCTCTGCACTGGCTGCCGGTGGTTTTCCAGGCCCAATTCAAGGTGTTGGTTTTGCCCCTTTTCTGACATGGCACCATCCCTATGGAGCAGTGTGCTGTCACAACACTGTGAGGGGGATTACGTCAGAAAGGGGGCGTGACAGTGTCTTCTTTGCCCCATCCGCTTTCTAACAAGCAACCATACCCTGCAGAACATTGGAATAACAAAACACTCTGTAAGAGAGGGGTTACATCAGAAAGGGGGTTATCTTCTTTGTCCTGCCTCACTGATCTAATCCCACCCCCTCCTGGTTTCCTCACAGAGGGAGGTAGCAATCCTAACTAACTATAATGTGCACATGCTGGGCTGTAGCCATCATCTCTTGGGTGGTGGGGCCATGACAAATTCTGAGGCCTGAGAGTGGCCCATTGGGGAATCCCCTGTATTGTGTAAATAAATGGAAAGAACAGCTGCATCAGCATGGGAAGTGGCAAACTTGTCCTAGACCTACCTACTTTCTGCTTTTAATAAGAATGTCCTCCATAATCTTATAAGTAATGTAACCTGCTTCCTGTATAGAACAATGAAGAAGTGATATTTGGACAAGTTGCTACAAGGTTTCTCTTTGACTAGGCTACCATGCGCGATTAGAACAGACTATCAACTCCAGAAGTCAAAGACCAAAGATTTCTTGCTTCGCCTCCAAAGAATGAATCATACTATAGTGCAAAACTTCTTGGAAATGGGAGGGGGAAGAAAAGTAGAGAGAGAAGGGAGGGAGAAAGGTTTTGAACAGTTGCAGGAGTAGGGGTCCTGCGGTCAATCACTCAAAGAAACTAATATTTAAGATTGATTGGAAGTCAGACAAGCACTTCAGTAAACAATGGTTTACTAAGGGTGTTTTTCCATGTTACAAAATGTGCTCAATTTGCCTCCAGGAGAATCTCCAGGAGACAAATCAGGTGCAGGGTTTGTAACATGGGAATGTTTACCCATGAGTTTTGGTGGCAATCCTGTGGGGGACTCAGAGTTGGTGCAAAGCTGGTAAATCCAACTTTGCATTCCCTGCAGAGCTGCCGCCAAAAACACATGGGTTAACATTCCCATGTTACAAACCCCCTGACTGATTTGCCTCCTGGAGATTTTCCCAGAGGCAAATCGGGTTCATTTTGTAATGTGAGAAAGGACCCTAAATTTGCAGCATCTAAAATTTGATATTTATAATCAACAAGTTGGTGCTGTTTCCTCTGTGTATTTAATACTCTCAAAAAACCCTTGTGACTACCCCTTTGGAGTACTTGGGACTGAGGGAGTTGCCAGCAGATATTAACTCAATGGTGGCTGGCTATTGCTTCATACAGTGGATACAATCAAGAAGACTGTCATCATGAACTGTTCTGCTATTGATCGAGGTTTTTCAGATCTGTGTTGTACTGTTCTTATAAAGAACAAAAGTCCAAGGAAGAATTTTATCAAGAGGAAGTCTTTGAAAAACCTTCCCGTGAAACATGCCAGGGTTTGAGGCATGCCATCCATGACAAACTAGATTATGACAGTTTGATAGCACCTAGTGTATGTGTATCAGGAAAGGATGTCATCACTTGAAAAACAGTGACTCTGCCCAAGAATGAATGCACTAATAGATGTTACACAAAGACCCTTTTTACACAAGCAGCAGTGGGTGGGGGGATGGGTGTGCTGCTGCGGTGGGTGGAGGTGGGTGTGCATCCTTTCCCATGGACACACACCCATCTCCACCCATCTCCACCCACAGAGCCTCCTCCATTTTGTCGGATGGCTCTGTGGGTGGAGATGGGTGTGCAGTGGGAGCACACGCACCTCCATCCACTGTCTGTGGCGTTCACATGAGCAAACATTGGTAGAACACCCATCCACCTACCCACCGCTGTGCCATTTCCATGGACACCCTGTTAGGAACAACACTATCCCCCCCAAAGACCAGAGACACCCCCTCCCCTTGGCAGCACCCCACGAGACACAGGTCAAAGGGTGCAGGGGAACAGAAGGGGAAAAAAGAAGAAAGAAAGAAAACACTCCATGCAAAACCGGTCTGGTCAGAAGGAATAATAATGAAACAAGGGAGGCTCCCGGGTAAACAATGGAGCAGTCAAAAACAGGTGGCCTCCCTCTTCTGAGATGATCCCTCCACGGCCTGTCCGAAACTCCGAGCAAGCAATTGCTCGATCGGCAGGTTGATTGCTCCACGCCCATTTAAAAATAGCTCCCTTCCTTTGTCTATAGAAACTCCCTTTTGCCCTCTTGTTTATCCCGTCATGCCCCCCATTGAAATCCTCCAAAGCTTTGCTATAGAAACTCCCTTTTGCCTTCTGTCTCATCCTGCCATGTCCCCATTGAAATCCTCCAAAGCTTTGTTTCCCCCAAACACATCATGCAAAGTTTTCTTTTTCAGACCTAGCATTTCTAAAGTACTTTTAGGAACACCTTTTGTGCACTTTTGAGACCCCCTTGCCCCACTTCTCAAAACCCTATAACTGCCCTTGCCCCCATGAGCAAATTGAGTTATTCTTGAACGCAAACACAAGCAGGTTACTCTGTGCGTGCTTGCCTCAAGGATCACTCCCAGACCATTACCCCCTTTTGGTCTGTCCAAGCTTCCCCCCCGCCCCCAACCCCCATCTCCGAACGCGCTGGATCTACAAGGTTGCTTGTCCCTTTTCAACAGGATTGAATGGGTAATATATTGCTTGTTTTCCCCTTTTCCCCTCCCATGCAATGCCTACTTACACCAGAGTAACCAGACCAGAGGGTTTTGCTTATAGTTTACTGTGTATTTATGTCAACTGTGTTTGGGGTGGGAGGGTATAGAAACTCCTCTTTCCATATGACCATTAGTCACTCAATAAACACCTTATAGAGTTTCAGGAGCATGACAATCATCTGCCACTAAAGTCAATGGCAGCTTTGCAGAGGATTGTCAATGGTGGAGCATAGTCCTGTCAGTCTACTGAACATGACAGAAAGTGTCTACTAGAGCTGGTGGGAACATTTAGCTTGAATTGGACAAATTTCACAAATGAGAATTGCAAATCTGAATAACTGTTGGTTTACAAAGCTAACCTGCCATTCTGATATTCAGTTATCTAGTAAACTAGATTCAGTAAACCGGGTTCATTATTGGTAGTCTGAATTCATAATTCACCAATTCACTATTTGTGAAATCAGTGCTCCAAACCAAAAATATTTCATTTGGTCTTGAACTAAGGCAATTCAAAAAAATAAAATCCAACCATATATTCAAATATTTTAAAGTGAAAAAAGTGAAAATGGCCTTGCAGTGAGGGAAATATTTTTGCACTTTTTTACATTTCAGAATAAGAGCCCTTCCTCCCCTGGTTGCATTGCATGAAGTGGGATATTCCCAGGACTAGGATTCCTGCGCTGAATGGTGCGGGGCAGTGTGATGCTCCAACGTGAATGTGGCAGGGTGAAGAGGATGTCTTGATCCCTTTCTGAGCTGCTGACACCCACTGTGGAATATAGTGACATCACGATGCTTCAAAAGGGCAGGGCCACCTCAGAAAGGGGGTGCGGCGCCCTCTTACCTCTTTCTGACATGGTCGTGCCTCCATCAGAGCATCATGATAGCCACTTTCACACATTTACCGGAGGCAGGGAAACTTCTGGCAGAGCAACTGCAGCTCTGTTCTCCTGGCAATTAGTGCACGTGGGAATGTGCTATTCTGCTTTTATCCCACGAAAACACTTGTACATGACCAGGTCCCCAAATGTAGTGTTTGTTTACAAAGATGTGTGTTCTCACAGGATAAAAGTGGAATAGCGCATTCCCACGTGTGCTAATTGCTGCAAAAACAGAGCCACAATTGCTCTGATGGAAGTTTCCCTGCCTCCCCAGTAACGTGTGAAAGTGGCCGATGTCACAAGACTCTGCAGGGGTCAGGGCCACATCAGAAAGAGAAGTGTTTTCACTCCATGCCTTTCTGATGTACCCCACCTTGAAGTCCTGATTTCTCCAGGTTATCCAGGCACCCCGATAACCCAGAGAACTGGAGCTTTACCTGGAGCATGGAGTTAATGGGTTAAAACCTGAAGACTCCTGGTCAAACCTGGAGGGGGTGGCAACCCAACCCTACTGTGTTTCTGCTGAAGAGCTGATCAGTGGGACCCAGCAGCCCTCTCACCTCCTAAAATATCAACGTATGTGGCAGGGATGGGGAACAAGTTGTACAGGCCAGGTAGGAGTTGGGGCAGGGGTGCTTAAGGCATATGCTCAGGAGGAGGGAAAGAAGGGGAAGGTCTGGGTCATAGATCTGTGCTATGGATCCATCCTGTACCCCCTCACCCGTGCATGCTTGTCAGTGCTTGATGGTAGGGACTGCAGCCACAGGCCAGATCTAGGAACTGGAAAGGGTCCAAATAAAAAACAGCCTCAGGTCGGAGGTTCCCCAGCTAAAACTGAAGTAATCAAACTAAGCAAAATCATAGTGGTCAAACATTATCTGAAACTGAACTCAAACCGAGTCAATCTGAATATTCAATTAAAGGAAACTACTACTTGAATTGGATTAATGAGAGCAATTCAGTTTCAACCAGAAAGAGACAATTGAGATCAGCGGAGTTCTACCAGCCAATCAAACCAATGTGACATCAGAGGAGCTTGCAGACCGCCAGAAAAGGCAGAGAAAGTACCCTGCGGTTACAATGGGGTTGTCGTATCAGCTGAACTGTTACCACATGGTAACCCAAAGGCACGTCAATTTTAAAAGTTACCCAGAAACAATACAGAGCACTTTTCAGCTGATTTTTGTGGCTTTTTAAAAAAATGTCTGAACACCCTAGAATCAGTCACGATATGTCAGCTTTCTCTGTAGCTTTCACTCTCTCCTGCCATCTTATTCAGTGAGGCTCCCTCCAGGTTTTTTCAAGTAGGCTTGTCATCTTTCCTTAGGCTTTGACCTGAAGGAAGTGGGGTCACACTGGGTGGTTTTAGACAGACAGCAGCTCCACTTCTGGCCACACCAGCCCACTTCACCCCCAGGTTGGCTGGTCCATCTATGGACAGCCCCACTGATGGTGCTCCGGATCATCCCAGAGTGTGCTGTGCAGAGTGGCCCAGGGCACCAGCCAGAAGTAGAGCTGCTATCCATCTGTTGGGCAGAGCCATGCTTTAGCTCCATGCCTGGCCTGCCGTTGCTCCAGTCAGCACCTTGGAGTCGTGGCCACTAGGCTAGAGCATCAGCTGAGTGGTTGACTCTATGGTGTGCAGGGCGGGTGCTGTACAGGCAGACCTCAGCCTGAGGACACCCGCCGATTCATATAAGCAGACCCAGGTGGAGCTGGAAGTCAGCGGACACAGGGTTGCATCCCTGGAGCAGCTCCGAGGGCTGGCAGTCTCCACATTAGCCTAAAATCACCCACTAGGAAGGGACGGAACAAAAGGACCCTCACACCCCTTTCTAAAAGCACATGGCCATGTCAAAAAGGGGGCGGAGCAAAGAGACTCTCTCAGCCCTTTTGGATGTGGCCATGCCCTCTTCAAAACATCATGATGCTCCACAGGGGCCAAGGCCAGATCAGAATGGGGACGGGACAGCCTCTTTGCCCTGCCCTTTTCCAAGGTGGCTCTTCCCTCCTCTGCCTCATGAAGCCCTGATTTCTCTGGGTTACCCAGGCACCTCTGGATAGCCTAGAGAAAACAGAGCTTCTCACAGTGTTTATGGTTTAAAACTAGGAGACTAGGTCAAACCTGGAAGTGAAACCCTATTCAGGAGGCACATTTTGGATTTGAAGGTGCTGTATTCTGGGGAGGGGTTGGAGCAGAGGTGAGAGGTAATAGGGCCTGATCCATGTGATTTTTGTATAAACTCTCTCTCTCTCCTACCTTCTCAGACATTAGCCACAAGTTTAGTTTGGATCAACACGTTCCAACCAGCAAGTATTTTTAGAGTTGTATTAATAATGATCTGCAGCTATTTGCAAATAACTAGGAGGAAGAGGCATAAGACAAACACAAATATAAACTAACTAAACAGCCCTTCTTACAGGAATCTAGACGCTGGGGGTTTGAAACTGCAGGAATTATATTTACCTTTTGCTGAACATATTATTTAGACAGAGTAGACCTGCCTGTTGCGGGGCCTGTGGAGCTGGCAGACTACTCAGCCCTGATGAAATGGGGACCTTCTGCCTGTCCTGGAAATTGTCCAGCTATCTGATTTTATGACAGCTCACTGACCACCCCTTTCCTGGCAAGACAGGGAGGGAAATGTATGGTTTCTCCCCCTCAGTGGCTGCTTTTGAAATATCTCCAAACTGCCAATTCAAGCTGGGTTAAGACAGCAAAGCTGCTGTGTCTAGGTTGTGGCATATTAAAGGACTCATGGTGTCTGCACTGAGGGATTCCATTCTCTGGGCTTGATTTTTATTTCATTCCAGTTTAACAGTTCCTAGACTGAGGCCATGAAGCTTTGAAGCCCCAAACAAATGGGGTGGAACCAAACTGAAAGAGGCAGGGCAAAGGGATTCTCCTGTCACTTTCTGACATGCCCATGCCCCCTATGGAGCATTGTGATGTTGGGACATTCCACAGGGGCCGAAGCCACATCAGTAAGGAGACAGGCGAGCCTGTTTGCTAAGCCCCTTTCCAGTATGGGTCTACCCCCACATCAACGCCTAGGGAAATTATTCCCCAGGTTATCCATGTGCCCCTGTGTAACCTGGGGAAATCATGGCATCAACAAGGAGAACCCAGAGATGACACCTCAAAATCTGGAGATCAGACCCAGAGGATGGTCACCCTGTCTGCAGCTAGGCCACAGGCACAGAACTATATGAAATGAGGGAAATGATGCTCGATTGTGGGTCTAAAAAGTTGCAACCCTAACCTGGCTGCAGCTTTGCTGTACTGGGCTGGTTACAGTTGCTGTAAACAGGGCTTCAGTCCCCACCTGCACTCGGACTGCCATAATCAGCATGACTGACTGTTGCTACAGTCCCATAGCCAGCATGTCCTGGGTCAGACCAATGACCTATTTATACCCACGTCCTGTCTCTGACAGTGGCAGCTTCGGTTAGGAGTGTACCAAATAGTTAGAAAACATTTGCAAGCATTTCTGAGTTTCTAAGGATCGGGCCCAGGTTTTCAGGCCCCTCATCAGTTACTCAGTGAATGCTTGGAACTCAGATGCAGGGAGCAGGAAGAGGTGAGTTTGCTGCCTCCCCATTCCTACCTTCTCCCCCCTTCCCTGCCCCCGCTGTCCTCTGCCCCTCTTCCCCTTCCTGCACTCAGATGAGGATTTTACCAAGTTCCAAGTGGCAGAGCATCAAAGCTAGGCGTCTCCTTCCAGCCTCTTATGGGGAGCCTAGTCCTGGAGCTTCTAACTCCTCCATTCCCCCCAACAGACGGAAAGTCTGGCTCTTAAATACCCATAAGAGCCCATAAGTGCATTTTTATCCCCGGCAGGGTGCAGGGCCCATTTGATTGCTCCGCCTTCTGAGACTTATGGAACCATCTAGGTTCTGGAATGCTGTGGGGGTTTTACCCTCTGACCTTGATGGTCACACAATCGATGACTTTGTCACCTTATGGAATACTCTTCTGGTGGAAGCCATCGATATGGTGGCTCCCAGGTGTCTGCTTCCTGTGCTGCAGCAGCGTAGGTTCTCATGGTTTACGGAGGACCTGGCATGGCTTAAGCGTGAGGGTAGGCGGTTAGAGCGCTGGTGGTGTCTGATTCCAATGGAAGACAACCGCTTGTGGTATAGAGTGTATTTAAGGGACTATGCCGTGGCTGTGCAAGCAGCAAAGAAGAGTTTCTTTGCTGTCATCATAGAATCAGCAAAATTGTGTCCAGTGGAGCTTTTCTGGATGGTGAGAGGTTTGGTCAGTCCAGTCTGTCTCCACCTGGAACTGGAGTCTTCCAGTGCCCGCTGTGACATGTTTATTGAGTATTGTGCAGATAAAATCACTCGCATTCATCATGACTTTGACGGTGCCTTTTCAGAGACAGTGGCCCCATTCCTAAACACAGTTGCTCATGAGTAAGTCTCATTGTAATCAATGGGATTACATGAATCTACTCCTGACCTGCACAAGCATGTTTAGAATTGAGCCCAGTGGCAGAGCCAGAGGTTATGGAAGTCCCGGCTTGTCCACTTTTATGGGATCAGTATCAACTGATGTTGCCCGCTGATGCGGGGTTGTGCTTGGAGCTGTTAGAGCCACTACTTGTGAATTAGATCCATGCCCATCCTGGCTGGTGAAAACTAGCCAGGAGACATTGGGGCCATTGCTGACTGTGGTAATCAGTGCCTTCCTGCAGGAAGGCAGGCTGCCAGATTGCCTCAAGGAGGCTCTGGTTCGGACTTTGCTCAAGAAACCTTTGCTTGACATTGATTCCCCTGCCAGCTATTGACCTGTCTTTAATATTCCCTTTTTAGGGAAGGTTATTGAGTGGGCAGTGGCTAAGCAGCTAGATAGCGTTGGTTTTCTGGACTCATTGCAGTCTGGCTTTTGTTCGGGTTATGGCACTGAGACTATACTTGTGGCTTTGGTCAACGATCTGTGCCTAGAATTGGACAGGGGAAATTCAACCCTGCTGATTCTGTTAGATCTTTCAGCAGCATTTGATACTGGTTGACCATGAGATGTTGGTGACCCACCTGTGAGATCTGACTGGGGTGAGTGGGACTGTTCTTCAATAGTTCCATTCTTTTGTAGCTGGTAGATCCCAGTGGGTGGTGCTGGGGGACAGTTCATCATCTCCGTGAGGCCTCCCATATGGATTGTTACAGGGTTCTATTCTGCCCCCCCCCCCAAAATATAATTTAATGTGTATATGCAGCCACTGAGTGAGATCGTGAGGGGGTTTGGGGTGCAGTGCTATCAATATGCTGATGACACCCAGTAATACCCCTTGTTTTCATCTGACCCAGGCCCAGCAGTCTCTGTGCTTTCCCAGTGTCTGGCAGCTGTGGGGGATTGGATGAGGGCGAGTCGATTGAGGCTGAATCCCGACAAGACAGAGGTGATGCTGGTTGGTAAGGCCGATGGTCTGGGGGGAGAGAGGGACACTCATTGATAGAGTTTGCCCTCCATTGATTTCTCAGGTCCAGAGCCTGGGGGTACTCCTAGATTCACAGTTTCCCTTGGCTGCCCAGGTGGCGGCTGTGACTGGGGTCACTTCTGCCAATTATATCTGGTTAGAAGGCTCTGGCCCTATATTTCTAACTCTGACATTGCCATCATCACCTATGCTTTTATTACCTCAAGACTAGACTACTGTAATGCACTCTATGTGGGGCTGTCCATGGTGATGGTCCAGAGGCTGAAGCTAGTGCAGAATGCAGCAGCCCGTCCCCTTAAAGGGACGGGCCAGTGTGAGCACATAACTCCAATTCTGTGTGCACTGCACTGGCTGCCAATAATCTTCCGGACCTAATTCAAGTGGCTGGTTTTAACCTTTAAAGCCCTACACGGTCTGGGTCCCACTTATCTGAAAGACCACCTCATTCCCCAGGACCTAAGCCAGCTTTTGCGGTCTGCTGGGAGCTTCCTCCTTGAGGTCCTGCACTGTCGGTGAATGGCCACTAGGTGAAGGGTGTTCTCGGTGACCGCGTCGTTGGTGTGGAACTCCTTCCCAGAGGAGGCCCACTTCTGCTTGGATCTGCTCACCTTCCAGTGGCTATGTAAGACCTTATTGTTCCGCCAGGCTTTTGGAGAGGGAGATGGAGAGGGTGTTTGGTGGTGTGGGTTGGGGGGAGATGGAGTATCTTATTTATATTTTATTGTAACACTGGTTATGTTTTATGATTATTTATTGTCAGCCACCCCAAGCTGCCTGAGGCAGGAAGAGTGGGGTATTAAGAATATTAAATGAATTGATTAAATAAATAAGTCTTTTAGGGTTCTATGCCTGATTGGTGTTTTGTCCTATTTTTTATTGTGGGAGCACCTGCACATTTTACTAAAATGATTTTAGCACCAGTTTGCAATGCAGTCCTTTATATCTGCACCTGTACTTGTTTTGTTGGTGCTACTACCCACCTTGTTTCAGTGGGATATAAATCTAAAATAAAAATAGTAATAATAATTAGCAATGCATTGGATTACCCAGGTGCAGACAAGATCTGAAACAAAGCCATTGTCTTGACAGGACTGCCAGCCCCCAAACATCATGAGCCAGAACATTTCCTTCCACAAAAGAACAGAAATTGGCTTTCAAATAATGATATTGTTTAAAAATCCTTGTCTTGGTTCATTTTCTTTTGATTCCCAAGTTTTTAGGGTGAATACTTTAATTGTTTCCAACCAATGATAAAATTTCTTACAGATAAAACACTTGCTTTTACACTGCCACTAGTAAAAAGGGAAACATGATTGCCAGTAATTTACCAATTCTCTAGCTGACAACTCTGGATGCCATAGTCACATTTTCAAAGATTTGTTCAGCAACCTTGAAAATTAGAAACTTACTTCTGAAAAATAAAATAAAATCTGAGATTCTCAGTACTTTATTCCTCATGCAAGTTTTTAACATTTTAGGTTTACACCAGGTTTATATCTGCATGAATCTACTTTGAGACTCAAAGAGAACTCTGTGACTGCAGACAGCAACAGAGACATGCAAAGTAGTTCAGTTGGGAACATAACCTCATCCACAGATGGCTTGACCTCATTTGGGATCCTGACAAGGGTTGTCACCATTCCCAGATTTGACCTGGAGACTGGGGTTTGACCTAGAGTTTCTGGATTCCATACTTGATGGTAAGGACTGGAATCATGGGCCAGATCCAGGAACTGAAAGGGAGGCAAATAAAAAATAGCTGTGGGCCAGATTTGGCCCATGAGACATAGGTTCCCCACCACTGGTCTAAAAGCTCTTTGAGGCACTGTCTTTTATTCTTTTGGAACATTCTTTCTTATTTTAGGATTGATGTAGCAAGCTAACATTCTGTACTCATGATGACATGTTGCATTCTCAGTGTCATGAGAAAAGCCTGATAGAAACCTCATGTCTGCTAAAGATACCCCTTTCAGTTGCACCTAACTTCTGATGAAACGCGCAACTTAACCACCGTATTACTAATCAATCAATGACCATCCCAAGAAAGGCCAGGTTTAGAAATGCAGCAACACATGAAGCTTAATTTACCAATGCCATGCATTTCCAAGAAACAAGAAATAATTTCAAGACTACTGTACTTCCAATATTTGAAAAAACTGCAGGTTTTCTTTAGGTGTGAACATTCATAACCCATACTGCAATCATAGAAATGGAATGATCTCAGAGCATGGGTTTTAATTACTGTTTTAATTATTGTTTATTGTATATTTTAATATGTTTTAAAATACTGTGAGCCGCCCTGAGATACCTGAGGCAGGAGGGGGCGGCATATAATTTTTAGAAATAAATAAATAAATAAATAAATAAATATCCAATAACAAATAGGTTTTGAAAGTTTTGAGAGCTGTTTGACAGTGGAACAAATTGCCTAGGGACCTAGTGGGCTTTCCTGTACTGGAGGTTTTCAAACAGAGGCTGGACAACCATCACTTGGGGATGCTGTAGCTGTGGATTTCCTGCACTGAGTTGGGTTTTTTCCTCCACATATGGCCACCATGCTTTTGTTACCTCAAGACTGGACTACTGCAACGCGCTCTACATGGGTCTACCCTTGGTGATGGTCCAGAGGCTGCAGCTGGTGCAGAATGCAGTGGCCTGGCTCCTTACAGAGTTGGGTTGCCGGGAACACATTACACCAGTGCTCCGTTCTCTGCACTGGTTGCCTATTTTCTTCCAGGCCCGATTCAAGATGTTGGTTTTCACCTTTAAAGCCCTACATGGCCTCGGCCCGACCTCTCTGTGGGACTGCCTCACTCCCCGGGTACTGGAACAGCCTCTGTGGTCCACTGGAGGTGTCTTCTTGGAGGTCGCTCGAGTAAATCAGGGGCTGCACCTTGGCTGTGGAACTCCCTCCCAGAGGAGGCTCCCTGGCCGCAGACCTGCTGACCTTTTGCCGGGCTTGTAAAACCTGGCTGTTACACCAGGCATTTGATGGAGGAGATGGTACAATGGGGAATATTATATTATGCTGTATTTTAATTGAATTTTAATTGAATAATTATTTGTTAATTTGTTTTATTGTTGTAAGCCGTCCCAAGCCACCTGTGGTCAGAGAGAGCGGGGTATAAGAGTTTTTAATAAAATAAATAAATATGTCACAGATTAGTAGAATTGATGGACTAAACAATACAGCCTGGAGGGAGATGGTGCAGAGTTGCTGCATCCTTTTATATAGGAAATTAGAGGTGAAGCTAATGGGGCTTTTAATATTTGCAAATCAAATTTGATTGTTTCCTGGTTTAGACTGTGTGACATTAACAGATCGGCATGAGTATTTGCAGGGTAGAGGCCTTAATCCTAAATTGCTGCAGAGTACAGTCCTTTGGGCAAGTTCATTGGCCAAGCCCTTTGAAGCTAATTGGCATAACTGGGACTGTGCAGAGGGAATGCTAACCAGCTGGGGAAACCCCCTGAGTTCTGAAAGGAAAGCCACCTCTAGGGTTACTACTTTCCTCTGGGCTTTGACCCAGAGAGGGTGGAGCAAAGGGACTATCACGCCCCTTTCTGACATAGCCCCTGTCTTATGTCGTTACATCATCATGATGCTCCATAG
Source organism: Sphenodon punctatus (assembly GCA_003113815.1). Taxonomy (NCBI): domain Eukaryota; kingdom Metazoa; phylum Chordata; class Lepidosauria; order Sphenodontia; family Sphenodontidae; genus Sphenodon; species Sphenodon punctatus. The sequence goes on along the minus strand of QEPC01015313.1, from coordinate 2,201,442 downwards.
ATGCATGGCCACATTGGTAAAAGGGATGGGAATGTCCCTATGGCTCATGCCCTTTCTGATGTGGCTGCTCCCTTGTGCCCCCAGAAGTCCCGATACATCCAAGTAATCAAGGGCACTCCTGGCTAAGCTGGAGAAATCAGTGCTTCACCTAGAGTCTCTAGTCGGCAAAACCCAGAGAGGTGGCAACCCTAGTCACTGGGGAGAGGCCTTATAAAAGCTAAGAGCTCACCTTGGTGTGCTCAGGCAGGTGGGGATAAGAGGCTCAAAATTTGTCTCGGGGCTCTGCCTTAAAGTGACCAGATTTTGAAAGCTTCAAAGGGGAATGCTCTATACTCTGTCCCATTAACCCAAGTTGCATAAATAAAAATGAATAAATGTACCTATATGGACTGCTTGCTCTCTCTCACACACGCAGTCAGGCAGGGTTAGCACACATACAAACATGCATATATGCTGACACACATGCAAGAAAGGCAGTCTCTCTCCCCTCACCCCCACTCCCATGCTGCACTGCCAGGGCCCTTGAACGCTCTTCAGGAGGCAGGACCATATTGGAAAGGCAATGTGGCACAAGGGCTGCCATGCCCATTTCTGATATGACCCTGCCCATTACAGGACATTAGGATGTCACAACACTATGCAGGGGGTGGGGCCAAATCAGAACGGTATGGGGCAAAATGGGTGTCACACCTCCTTTCTTTCTGGCATAATCCTGCCCTTGTGGAGTGTCTTCCCATAGCAGCACTCCATGAGGGCAAAGTCACATCAGAAATGGGTCAGGAAAGTCCCTATGAACTGTCCCCTTTGTGATGTGGCTGCCCCTGCCACTCCTGAAGTCTCAGTTGTCCTAGTTAGCTACACACAGGCTGGCTCACCCATAGAAACCAGAGCTTCCCTTGGAGTCCAGAGACTCTGCGTTACTACCCAGAATCCTAGATGCATACCTCCCAACAGTCCCTAATTAGGAGGGACAACCTATCGTTTGGCGCTGAATTCTAGGGGTGGGAATTCCAGATCTACCGAGATCTGATATTGCCGGTATTTAGCCGTACTGGATTTAAATCCAAGATCCGGTAATTCTGGCCATACCAGATTTTTTCCTTGGTCTCGGATTTTTTTAAATGACTTTGTGGCAGTTGGGCACTGTTTTTTTGTTTTGTACTTGTTGAATCCCTCCTTGCCCCTCCCTGTGGTACAAACTGTTACATTTGGCACTTTTTTTTTACCTTGCCTTGGATTGGTTGCCTTTTTTGAAATAAAAAAAGGCATCCAATCCTGAAGGTTTCTTTAGATTTTTTAGCGGGGGTAGGGATGTGTCTGTGACGGGGTGGGCACTTGGCTGGCTGAAGTGGCCACTGGCCAATAGTAATGTAGACTTTTTTTTTCCTTCTGGGACCTTCTGGCCCTTGGGCTTGGGAAGCCATTCTACAGCAGGTTTGGTATCTGAAAGGACTGTCACAGACTGCTGGAGGTGTGCGAGCATGTGACTGTTGGTAATTTATGAGTTACTTTGGGGTTTTATGGGATTTAGGACCCCCTGGTGCCCCTTAGGGAAGGGGGGGAAATGGAATGGGGACCTAGTCTCTTGGGATCCCATGGGGGTGGGGCTTCATGCCATGTGGCCAGGCCATGGCAAGCAACAAGCATGCATGGTGGTGGAGGCTTTTGAAGCCCTGCCAATGGGGGAGGGGGAAATGTGGCTGCACCAGTCTGCCAGGTCTATTTTGTGTTGTGTGTGCCATCTGATCTTTGGGAGTGGGAGGTGCCCCAGTTGCCAGGCCATGTCGGAGGATGCAGGCTGAGGCTTTTGAAGCCCTGCCAATGGGGGAGGGGGAAATGTGGCTGTGCCAGGGTTGTGGTGTGGTTGTTGTGTGACACATCTTGTGCCATCTGCTGTTTGGGGGTGAGGGGTGCCCCAGTTGCCAGGCCAAGTTGGAGGAGCATGCATGCTTGCTTGCTAAGTCTTTTGAAGCCCTGCCAATGGGGGCAAGGGGAAATGTGGCTGTGCCACGGTTGTAGTTGTTGTATGACCCATCTTCTGCCATCTGCTGTTTGGGGGTGAGGGGTGCCCCAGTTGCCAGCCTTGGAGTGCTTCTGGACCCCTTGATGTGCCTGGATTATCAGCAGTGGCAGCTGATGGTTTTTGAGGCTGGGGGGGCAGTGGGTGGGTTGAACCTTCTGCCAGTGGCTTTGCCACTGGTGGGCCAGGGGCAGCAGTAGGTGGAGCCAGGAGCAGCAGTAGGCCAGTGGCATGGCTTAACCCAGCAGCAAGGAGTTCTCAGGGTTAACATTGGATGGACATTACATTAATTAATGCTGGGAACTCCTTGCTGCTGTGTGAAGCACTTCCACTGGGAGATAGAGAGCCCTCTTACTGGGGTCCCATCCACTCTCTCCCACCAGATCCAAATTAACCATAGCAGGTTACAAAAATAGATTGCATTGCCATCGCCTACCTTTATCCTGAACCCTCGAATTCTCGATTTTCATGGCATCCTTTTCTCAGAAGAGAATGAAAGGGAAGAGAAGGAAAACAGAGGAGAGTAGGAGGGAAAGGGTTTGGTTTTGGTGAACGAGAAGAGTAAGGGGAAGAGATGGGTTCAGTGGGGGACAGGGGAAAGGGGTCTCCTTGTTGTCTGCAGTCTTCTCTTCTGCCATGCTCCTACCTACTTTCTCCTCTGTTCACAAGGAGAGCAGTTGCAGGCCTGTATAGCAACCAAACACTCCCCATCCAAACCAGCATCCCCAGTACCAACACTGTATCCCTGGCAGCCAAATGCCTGTCCAAGCAAACAGGCCTTTTTAAAGAAAGTTTGGCAAGTTTCACGGCTGCATTGCCACCAAACCAGGCATATCCAGACCAGCATCCCTAGTAGCTGCACCCTATCCCCAACAGTCAAAGGCCTGTCCAAGCAAACAGGCCTTTTTAAAAAGTTTGGCCAGTTACAGGTCTCTGTTGGCATAAAATCAGCCCCATCAAAATTTAAATAATGCATTTCTGTTTCTCAACAAAAAACCCCAGGCAAGATGCTCAAAGTCACACAGTCACAAGCAGAGAGTCCAGAAACTACTTTTCAGCAGAGAACAGCAGTGAAACAGTGAAGGGACCATTTAAAGAAAAGAGTAGCCACGACCAGTAGACCCACAAATTTACAAAATGGCCTCTCTACTCAAGCTTGGGAGGGGAGAAGGAAAGCAGCAATGCATCATGCAAACAGAGAGCAAGCAAAGCAAACCATCTTAAGGCAACAATGTTATGTGCAGTTCTTAGCACACCATAAAAGCAGCAGCAAGGAATTCCATTTGTCCCCCAAAACATGCTTCACTGTTACAGCTCTGTTGAAGCCCCGTTTTCCCCAGCAGCACCCATCCCCCGCCCAAGCAGCACCCATCCCCCCCCCCACACACACACACCAGGCCCCTTTTTCGCCAGTGTTTCCCAACAAAATAACTAACTCACCGATGGGGATGTGTCTGATGCAGGTCCAGCAACACCATGGGGTAACAAAGCCACAAACAAGCCAGGCCAGCCAACACTCTATCTCCACCAAAATGGCGCAGATCACCAGCACACCAAATGAGGAGAGCTCTCTTTTGGTGGGGTACAGGCAGGCAGCCTGAGCCCTCAACAACAACAACAACTGTGCACACTGGCACACACTGCCTGGGCGTTTGAGTCTCCAGTTCAAACAGAGCCTTTCAAAGCAGTCCATAGGGCTCTGTGGAACACTGCCCCCGCCTACGGGTAAAGCAAAATACTTTTCCCCATTCAGGCAGCATGGGCTCTAAGCCCAATAGCCTGAATCTCTTTTGTAAAGTTTTGTCCCTTAAGGGACTCCTTAGAGCAGGCTCAGCAGGAGGCACTGGCCCCCACCCCCTCAGCTCCTGCCTGCACATGTGTCCAGGGAGGCATAACAACAACACTGAGCACTCAGCTGATTGCTGAACTAGAAGACTCTGAGCAAGTCTGGAGCAGGTTGCTAGCTCCCCCACCCCCCAGTCAGTGCCTTTGTGTCACCCGGGGTGGGGGAAGAAGGGAACACCCACACACGTATGCCCACTGATCTGACCTTACGACAGGGCACGCGCCCCACAGGGTAAATGCCAGTCAGGATAGTAATTAGGCCCTTACCTCTAATTAAAGAGAACAGGCCTCTATCATCATAGGGCAAGGTATTGCAAGGAGACCAGGGTGCCCTAACAAGCCCTAGTACACGCACGCTGGGGGGGGGGGGGGACACAGGAAGGGGAGGATTGCACGGTGTGGGTTGGTGCCAGAAGGGAAGAGCTCCAGGCAAGTGGGGAGAAGGGGGATCCACACGGAGGTGCAACAAATCCAGGGGGAAGGAGGAAGGTAGGGGTACTCACACGTTTCACCAAGCACACTCACAATCACACACAGATGTCTTCAGGTCCACGGGTAAGGAGGGTCGCATGCACAGCTCTACGTCTCTCGCTCTCTCTTCCAAGTAACACACAGCCAAGGCTCAAGTGGGGGGGTCGGTTTCATTTGCAATCACCAATGCCGCTGCCCTTGCGGCGCTGCCTTTTAACTCCCAAGCCCCGCCCCTGTACGCGCAGCCTGCTGCGGTGCTCAGAGCGGCTGCAAGCACGTACAGGGGCGGGGGAATCAGAGTGTGACCAGACCCCTCCCGCCAACTGTGGGAATGGTCCCGGCGACGTCGGAAGCCTCCACGAGCGGTGGAGCTGACAATACCCCCTCTTGAGGCCGCCGACGGGGGGCCGGTGGGGACAGGCCGAGACGGATGGCGCAGGTGGAATGCTCACACCAACCGGGGGGCATGAACAAAGGACGCAGGTTCCCAGGAGCAGTCGTCGGGGCCATAACCAACCCAGTCAACTAAATACTGTAATTTACCCTGTGACAGGCGAGAATCTAAAATGGCCCGTACTTCGAATTCTGGGTCGGCGGCCAACTGAAGCACAGGGCAAGATGGCAGGGATAACGTTGGGGGAGGGGGGTCCAGGGGCCGCCTTTTTCAGGAGAGAAACATGGAAGGTGGGGTGAATACGAACATGAGGGGGGAGCTGCACAGTGTAGGTAACCTCATTGACTCTGCAAAGGATGGGGTAAGGTCCATCTAGCTTAGAGGATGGCCGAGCCAAGGGATAATGCCGACGATCTATCCATACGAGGTCCCCAGGACACAGAGGGATGGGTTCCCACTGGTGTTTGTCAGCTTGGTACTTGTATCGTTGGCGTGCTTGCTGGAGTCCTCGTTGAGTTATCGTCTGAGCTTCATGGCCACATTGTATAAGGGCCCCTGCCGCGAGAACTAGTGTTGGAGGGGACTCCATAGTTCCAATTTGTGGATGGAATCCATACGTAACAAAGAACGGTGAGGTCTCAAGTGACGCATTCGGGGTGTTGTTATGGAAGCCATGTGTGCCAGTCATCCTGCAAATAGTTTATATAACAACGTAGATATTGTTCCATGTTTTGATTTACGCGTTCTACTTGTCCATTAGCCTGTGGATGATAGACTGTGGTTGGTTTCAAGGTTACTTGAAGTGCTTGAAAGAGTGCCTTCCAAAAGCGCGAAGTAAATTGGGTGCCTCGATCAATTATGATCTTTCTAGGGCAGCCATGTTGCTTGAAGATATGGCGTATAAACAGGAGTGTGGTGTGTTTGGCGGTGGGCAATCCTTTACAGGCAATGAAATGAGTGAGTTTTGTAAAATGGTTGACCACGAACAACACGGTTGTATATTGTCGAGATGGAGGGAGACCTACGACAAAGTCTAGTCTGATGCTATGCCAGGGCCCTGGGGGCACGGGAGTTAATTGCAGTACCCCGGCCGGAGCACAACGGGGTACCTTGGTGCAAGCACACGTAGCGCAACTAGCTACGTATTGTTGCACATCGCGATTGAGTGTAGGCCACCAAAAGTCTCTTTGGATTAGTTGCCGCATTTGTTCTGCTCCGGGGTGTCCTGCCGTAGGCTCTTTGTGGTGTGCCCACATAACGTGACCCTGGCATGATGGGGGTACTACTATACGTCCTTGATAGACGTGAATCCCTTCTTGCACCATGGTCTCAGCGTTCGTGGTCAGGGAGAGTTCTTGTGCAGAGGCTTCTCAAAGCTCTGCAAGGGATAAATAAGTGGCAGCGAAGTGTTTGTCTCCGAGAATGTGCTCAGCGGTTGTAGGGAATGCTGGGCGATCTTCATTGTATCAGGATAAGGCATCTGCTAAAACATGCAATCGTCCTGGTTGGTAACATATGTGAAAATTGAAACGGGTGAAGAATAGCACCCAACGAGCATGGTGGGAGTTCGTTATACGAGCAGTTTGCAGGAAGGTGAGGTTTTTGTGGTCCGTGATGACCGTGGTGGGGTGGCGAGCCCCTTCTAGGTAATGACACCAAACTTTGAATGCCACCTTGTTAGCGAGAAGCTCCCTATCTAAGATATTATAGTTGCGTTCGGCAGGGGTTAGCTGTCGAGAGTAGTAGGCACAGGTTAGGAGGGTTTCTGTATTTTCGGCGGGTTGCAATAATACTGCGCCTAGTGCTCGAGCCGAGGCATCGGCCTCCACATAAAACGGTTCTGTAAACCGAGGGTGTCGCAACAGGGGCGCTGTCATGAAGGCCTTTTTCAGAAATTCGAAGCTGAATTGTTGATCTTCGCCCCATTGATAGGGCTGATTTTTTTTTAAAAGCTGGGTTAACAGTGCCGTGATCTCCGCGTAATTAGGAATGTACTGCCTGTAATTTTTAGTACTACCCAGAAATCTCTGAAGGGGTTTTACTGCCTTGGGTGGCAGCCATCGTTGTAATGCCTTGACCTTCTGGGGGTCCATCATCACCCCTGCGGGGCTGATGATAAACCCCCAAAAGCTAACCGAAGTGAGGTGGAAGAAGCATTTCTCACACTTGCAATATAGTTTGTGGCACCGAAGGCAGCGCAATACTTCTCGAACATGTTGTATGTGTTGTTCCAAGCTGGACGAGTAGATAAGAATATCGTCCAGATAGGCCACTACGTAGACGTCAAGAATATCCCGCAACACTTCATTGATGAGGTGCTGAAAGGTGGCCTATGCACTAGCCAGGCTGAATGACATTACTCGATACTTGAACAGTCTGTAGCGTGTGCGAAAGGCAGTCTTCCATTCATCACCTCAACGAAATCGTAGCAAGTTATATGCTCCCCGAAGATCCAACTTGGTAAAAATCCGTGCCCCTTGAAGCCGGTCCAATAATTCTGGAATGAGCGGGAGCGGATACCAGTTCTTAACGGTAATGCTATTGAGACCCCTATAATCCACACAAGGTTGAAGGCCACCATCCTTTTTGGCTACGAAAAAGATCGGTGCCCCGCTGGAGAACTGGAATGACGAATGAACCCCTGCTGGAGGCTTTCATCTAGGTAGTGTCATAAAGCTTGCAACTCTGGTTCGGCTAAGGCATAGATTCGACCGAACGGGGATTCCTTTCCTGGAAGGAGGTCAATTGGACAATCATAAGTGCGGTGGGGCGGCAGCTCGGAGGCTCGTACCTTGCTGAAGACATCTTGGTAATCTTGGTAGACATCTGGGAGATCGAGGGGATCCTTCTGGGAAGAAAAAGGACTCGTGGTGCACCCCTCTAGTCATGGTTTGGGGCACAGACAAGTGCGTATACACTGGGGGACAGTAAAACGAATGACCTTTTTTGACCATACAATGGACGGATCATGTTCTTGCAACCAGGGAGTGCCCAGTACCACTTGGAACAATGGGGTACGTACACACCACATCAAAAGCTATGTGCTCTGCGTGATTTCCCAGGGTACAAGATAAGGGAGACGTGCACTAGGTGACTGGTCCGGACACCAGCGGGGATCCGTCAATGGAGCGGACCAGTTCTGGGGAGGATTTAGGGCAAACAGAGATGTTCCATCCATGAACGAAATCAGCATCCATAAAGTTTCCCGATGCTCCAGAGTCATTGAGGGCCCACACAACTATAGAGCTCTGGGGTGACAGGGAAAGGGTAACAGGAACTTGCAAATGGGGTTCAAGGAAAGGGGGAGTTACAGGGGCCTTGGAAGGGTTCAAGACTGAGACGGCCCCTTTCTGTCCCGGCCTCAAGCATTTCCCAGCCCTTGGCGCTGCGGGGGTAAGGAGGGACACTCCCCTATAAAATGAGATGGTTCACCACAATAAAAACAGGTGCGAGAAGCTCTCTGCCGTTCCCGTTCCTCCTTGGTTAGAGGTCCCCTAAAGGCTCTGAGCTGCATAGGCTCAGGGTGTGGGAGCCTGGCAAGCCCTGGGAGTGCAAAAGGTTTGATCGGAAGCGGGCGCATCTCTTGACGCCTCTCCCGTTTCCGTTCAGCCAAGCATTCCTCAATTTGTAGGGCCAAATTGGCCAAGGCTTCCCATGTCTCAGGTAGAGCTACAAAGGCTAATTGATCCTTTATCTCCTCACACAAGCCCCTTCGGAACATGACCTTAAGTACCTTATTGGGCCATTGAAGTTCCAAGGCAAGCTGCTGAAATTGCGTAATATAATCCAGCACGTTACCTCCGGTTTGCCGGAGATTCAAGATTATCATCTCTGCATCTTGTATACAATGCGGATGATCAAATAAAAAGGCAAATTCTTTTTAAAATTCCTCATAATTGGCTAACAAGGGACTATCCCTCTTTAGGAGTGTAGTAGTCCATTCCAAGGCAGTGCCACCCAGATTCCCTATTATAAAAAGCCACCTTCAGTTTGTCCGTGGCATAGGTGGTAGGTTGAAGGGTGAAGGCAAGGCGACAGAGGGCCAGAAAGCCCTGAAAAGTCTTCCTATCACTGGACAATTTTTCTATTTGGGGTCCCCTGTGTTCCCGAGCAATGATAGATGCCGGAGGAACCCCAGGAGCTGGGAGTTGGGGAGGGCACAGCAGCCACAGGGGGAGGGTGAGCCACCGGGGCTGTAGTGCCCTGAATATGGGTAACAGCAGTAGCTATTTCTCCTTGCTTGGTTTGGAGATCCTTGACCTCCATAGCCACGGATTGCACTGCCAAAACCAATTGCTTAATCTCATTAGCCACATCCATGATCCTAAAGCCAGTACCTGAGCCAAGGGTTGCTGGTGATTTGTCACCCGGGGTGGGGGAAGAAGGGAACACCCACACACATACACCCACTGATCTGACCTTCCGACAGGGCACGTGCCCCACAGGGTAAATGCCCGTCAGGATAGTAATTAGGCCCTTACCTCTAATTAAAGAGAACGGGCCTCTATCATCATAGGGCGAGGTATTGCAAAGAGACCAGGGTGCCCTAACAAGCCCTAGTACACGCACGCTGGGGGGAGGGACACGGGAAGGGGAGGATTGCAAGGTGGGGCTTGGTGCCAGAAGGGAAGGGCTCCAGGCAAGTGGGGAGAAGGGGGATCCACATGGAGGTGCAACAAATCCAGGGGGAAGGAGAAAGGTAGGGGTACTCACATGTTTCACCAAGCACACTCACAATCACACACACATGTCTTCAGGTCCACGGGTAAGGAGGGTCGCATGGACAGCTCTACTTCTCTCGCCAGGGGCGTAGCTAGGTTGGAGTGGGCCCAGGGACAAGAAATGGACTTGGGCCCCTCTATTCCCCCCCCCCATCATCTCCTCTTCCCCCCTCCTTCCTCTCCCCAGCATCCTGGCCTCCTGGGTTCTCTGGGAGGGGAATGGATGCTAGTGGGTTAGAGCGGGGGGGCTGGGAGTCAGGACTCTCGGGTTCTCTGGGAGGGGAGTGGGGGCTAGTGGGTTAGAGTGGGGGGGGCTAGGAGCCAGGACTCCTGCGTTCTCTAGAAGGGGAGTGGGGCCTTGTGGGTTAGAGCAGGGGGCTGGGGGCACTGGGAGGGGGGAAATAGGCTTGGGGCACCAGGTTTGGGGGGGAGGGGCTGGTGGCTACAGGTGCCGGGGAGCGGCAGCCTTACCTGACTGGGTCTGGGCAGACTGCTGCTAGTGCTGCTGCTCCTCGGCCACAGCTCCCCTCCAGTCCTCGCATGAGCCGCCTGAGCGGCTCCAGTCCAGACAGTGCAGG
>QEPC01015313.1:2153396-2183321 GCA_003113815.1 Sphenodon punctatus | reverse complement strand
AACCCAGCGGGTGGTTCTCGGGGACTGTTTTTCATCATATCGAGACCTCTCATGTGGAGTTCCACAGGGTTCTGTTCTGTCCCCACTCCTGTTCAATGTGTATATGCAGCCACTCGACAAAGTGATTAGGGGGTTCGGTGTAAGGTGTCATCAATATGCTGATGACACCCAACTGTACCTCTCTTTTTCAACAGACCCAGGCCCAGCAGTCTTGGTGCTTACTCAGTGCCTGGCGGCTGTGAGGGATTGGATGAGGACTAATTGACTGTGGCTGAATCCTGACAAGATGGAGGTGATGTTAGTGGGTAAGGCAATGGAATTGGCAGCCCCCATCATTGATGAGGTCTGTCCTCCATTGACCTCCCAGGTATGGAGTCTAGGGGTGCTCCTCGATGCACAGCTCCGCCTGGATCTCCAGGTGGAGGCTGTGGCGAGAAGTGCTTTCCGCCAGCTCATCTGGTGCGACAGCTTCGGCCATTTGTTTCGAACTCTGACCTGGCCACAGTCATGCATGTTTTAATCACCTCTCCACTAGATTATTGTAATGTGCTCTACGTGGGGCTACCCATGGTGATGGCTTGGAAATTGCAGCTGGTGCAAAATGCGGCAACCCATCTCCTAGTGGAACTGGGCTGCCGGGAGCATATTACACCAGTGCTCCACTCTCTGCACTGGCTGCCGGTGGTTTTCTGAGCCCGATTCAGAGTGTTGGTCTTGACCTATAAAGCCCTAAATGCCCTGGGCCCTGCCTATCTGCAAGACCACCTCACTCCCCGTGTCCTGGATCGGCCCCTGCAGTCATCTGGGGATGCCCTGCTCGAGGTCCCCTGAGTTTCTCGGGTGGCCATGCAGAAGAGGGCGTTCTCAGTGGCCACGCCGCGCCTATGGAACTCCCTTCCGGTGGGTGCCCAGCTGGCCCCAAACCTCCCTTCTTTTCAGAAAAGTTGTAAGACGGTGACCTGGCTGTTTCCGCCAGGAATTTGGCGGGGGAGAGGGGCGATGGGGGGAGGGGAGGGAAGGGGGTGGGGGTGTTTTTCCTTTCCTGTTTCCTCCTTGTATGTGTTTTAATTGTTTGTTTTTACTGTTGTAAGCCGCCCCGAACTGCCTGTGGCAGGAAGGGCGGGGTAATATGTTTTTAAAATAAATAAATAAATAAAAAAAATATGACTGGGTTGTAACTAGAGCAGAAATGAGTGCTCCCAAAATAGGTAAACCCATTGACTATACCATACCTGAACCAAAAATGGTGGTTCAGGTAATAACCAATACCCATTTATACTACATCAGCTATCTGTTTCCATTATTCCATTTCAGTTTTTATGTTTTGTAGGCACGAGCTTCGGTTCAGTTATTTCAGCTTTTCAGTCATTCCATTCAGGTATGCCATTTGCATCATTTTTTAAAATATTAGCACCATTGTACATGCACAATTGCTGAAAATGATGTAACCAAAATACCAAAATTACCAAGCAACCAAAAAAATTAAACAGAATATAAAAAAGAAATAGATATTCGAGTACCCTTTTGTTTGTGGATGTTATTTGGATATTCAGTGGGCTACCCAAAAATGCTATTAATACCCACAAATAATAAATCAACTACCTGTTTCAACTCCATGATGCCAACATGTTGCCTTTGCAAGAGTAACCAAGTATCATGGTCAGAAGCAATGGAGAGTCCAGAAGCTGGCAGGTCAGACCATGGAAGGGGCTTTAATCAAAAGCAGTTGAGGCACCGTCAGGAGGCAGAAAAGGAATAACCAATGGTGGGCTTGGTAGGACAGGTAGGAAGCACATCAAGGAGCAGATTAGCAGGAAGAGGCAGGTCTGGGAACAGGACTGGCATCAGGTAAGAGGCAGACCAGAAGGTGGACAACAACAGGTTAGAAGTGTCCAGTTACTCAGATGGATGAGGCTGGAAACAGCAGGACGTTTGGGTGTTTTCAGACAAGTGCCTCCCCACACAGTACCCACTGTGCTTGTGTGAAAATCCCATTGGTAACTAATGGTTAACCAGTGAATACTGGGTGGGAACTGCACTTGTCTGAAAACACCCTCTATTTCCAGGTAGCCTGTTACTAGTGACTGGATAATCAGGGCAGTGCAGTTGTAGTCTCTGGCTGAAAAGCATGGTCTGCAAGTCCTCGATTTGCTCCTCTGGTGTGGCAGTCAGGACTTCTGACCTGTGAGAACATATTCAATACCCATGACAGCTGACACTTACCTTGTACATTAGCACCAAGACCAAGGTGCTGTAGACCAAATGAGTACTGAGACCGCTTCTAGATGAGCAGCTCTACTTACCAGCTTTTCAGAAAACACTTCCTGAAAAGCCATGTGGGGTGTGTTTAGATGCAGCTGAAGTAGCCGGCCGCCATAGGACCATCCCAGCCGCAATTCCTATGGCGGCTGGCTATTTTCAGTATGTCCAAATGCACCCTTCATGGCTTTTCAGGAAGTGCTTTCTGAAAAGCCGGTAAGTAGAGCCGCTCATCTAAAAGCGGTCTTAGTGGTATCTGTGCAGCATCACCGGGTGTTTTTAGATGGACGCCTGCTCTGCCTCATCCCCAGGTGGCCCATCCATGTAAAAGCGGGCCATCTTGGAATGAGGCAGAGAAGGAATGGAGCAGGCACTGCCTGCTTCGGGCCAGCTCTGCTTGTGGTGCTCCTAGCCACCCAAACCTGAAGCACGGCCAGGGGCAGAGGAGTGGTCTGTCTGCTCACAGATGGCCACTGAAGCTCTTCTTCAGGCCAGGGGTTGCCATGGCAATGGCTATAGAGCTGCGGGCGGCAGCCTAGAACAGCTGGCAATCCACCCACATCTCTATGGTGTGGGGGAGGAGGTGCTGCACAGGTGGATTGTGGTCCGTTGCAGCAGCCTCAATTTAAACCCACTGGAGAAGACGCAGTGGTGGCCACCCCTGGTTCCGTCTAAAAACACCAACTGTCCCAAGGTTTGAAGATGGTTGGCTGGCTGGAACTTAGAACATAGCATTCCTTCTTCAAACACCAGCAGAGTAGCAATGGATGTCTGTGGGCTTGTAAGTCAACTTTCCAGCAGAAGAGAAATCATTAAAATGAGCCTGGGTATTTTCTAAGCTTATCAGGTTTATTTTATTTACAAATATCACAGCCACAGGGCAGAGGTGGTCACAACCAACACTTGGGCAAGCCTTTCCCTGGAATTCCAGTCTAGCACCAGTGCTTGTCTCCCTGCTTTAAGAATTTTCTTCTGCTCAGAAATTACAGTCAAGAGCAAGCACTCATGTTGCTCTCCTAGCCCCCAAACCTGCAACCCTTGCAGAAGAGAAGACTCACTAACAGTAGCTCAACAATAGGGAACATGCTATCAGGTTGGAAGCATGTTGGAAACAGCGTGTGTAACAGTGCCACCTGGTGATAACTGCCAGAAGATAAACAGTCTTGTTGGTCATGCACAAAAAAGGACTGGATCCAGCTCACACTTTCCTGATGTCTCTCCCCTGTACTAACAGAAGTAAAAAATAAACAGCAGCAGAAAGCAGTTCTGTGCAGCAAACATCTGAACTAATAAATCTTGGTTTCCCCTGGATTGGTGTTTCCAATTGTCCGATTTGTTAACTAAATTATACAAAGATATTACTTTACCCGTATTTGTAACTTTTTTAATAGTGAATTGTGGAAAGTATGATGGATTTCAAATTAATAAAATTGTATTCCTGTTTGCATACTGATTTGTAAATACCCCCAAACTGTTACGAAACTTGGCAACCCCACTTTATGGACCTTCAAACGGATTGGCATTTACATGAAAGATGCAAAGTTTTTAAAGGGAGGGGTGAAATCACTTCTCAGTAAGTCAATGGGAAATTTGGTGGGACAAAGAAAGGACCATGTCTTCCTTTCAGGGGCACCTATTGTGAAATTTTAGGGCCCCACTTATCTTTGGGCCTTCTTCCCCTCTGACAAATTTGGCTGAAACTGACCTGTGAGATAAAAAAATTATTAAAGAAAGGAAGGACACACACTGATCACATAAATCTTCTTTCCACAGAAACCAGGCTAAAAACTGACTTTTACCATTATTGAGTAATGTTTACTCTTATAGAAAAGGATTTTTATATTAGATAGTGGGATTTCTAATGTGTTGGTGACTCGCCTGCGGAACCGTGCCAGGATTGGCAGGACGGTCTTAGACTGGTTTCGTTCATTCCTGGCCAGGTGAACTCACGGGTGGTCTTGGGGGAGTGTACGTCTTCCCCCCCGGGACCTCACGTGTGGAGTCCCACAGGGTGCCATTCTGTCCCCGCTCTTGTTTAACATCTATATGTAGCCATTAGGGGAGATCGTGAGAGGGTTTCAGGGCATGCAGTATCATCTGTATGCTGATAACACTCAGCTCTACCTCTCTTTTTCCATCGACCCAGGCCATGCAGTCTCTTTATTTTCCCAGTGTCTGTCGGCTGTGGGGGCTTGGATGAGGTTGAGCCATCTGCAGCTGAATCCTGACAAGATGGCGGTGATGTTGGTGGGCCTGGAGGGTCTGGGAGTGGTTGAATCTTCTCTTGTGGGGGCGGGGGTGTGTGTGTTTCGTCCTCCCATGGTCTCGCAGGTATGGAGTCTGGGTGTGCTCCTCGATTCACAGCTCAGCCTGGAATCTCAGGTTGTGGCCGTGGCGGGGAGTGCGTTTCAGGAGTTACATCTTGTCCAGCAGCTTCGTTCGTATCTCTCAGACTCCGACCTTGTCACTGTCATCCATGCCTTCATCACCTCGAGGCTGGATTACTGCAACGCGCTCTACGTGGGGCTGCCCGAGAAGCTGGTCCGGAGGCTGCAGCTGGTGCAGCTGCCCGTCTCTCTACTGGGGCAGGCCGCAGGGAGCACATGACACCTGTGCTCTGGGCTCTGCACTGGCTGCCTATAAAGCACCGGGCTAGGTTCAAGGTGCTGGTTTTGACCTTCAAAGCCCTTCACGGCCTGGGCCCTGCCTATATGTGGGATCGCCTCACTCCCCATGTGCCCGTGCGACCCCTGAGATCGTCCGTGGGGGCCTTTTGGAGGTTCCCCGGGTGGCCACTGATGTGAGATCTTTTTCAGTGGCTGCCCATGTGCTGTGGAATTCACTCCCAGAGGAGGCTTGGTTGGCCCCCACCCTCCTGTCGTTTCGATGTTTGTGTAAGATCTGGCTGTTCCACCAGGCTTTTGGCGAGGGGGGGTAGGGTTTGGGAGGGAGGGTGAGTTTTTTTATTTGTTTTAAAATTTGTTTATTTGTTTTTAAATGTTTTATTGTTAAATTTTTTGTGTTGTTCGTCATCCCGAGTTGCCTTTGGGCAGGAGGGGCAGGATATAAGTTTTAAATAAATAAATTTTAAAAATTAATTTCCCTTTAAAGGATCAACTTGAAAGAACAAATCCAGAGGAGTAATACATGTATATATCATGGCGGTTTTCACTAACACTAATTATGAAGGAATACCCCTGATGTCTTTGGCTCTGATCTCCAAAGTGCTATGCTTGACCCAGTGCAACACTTTGAGCATCGGAGCCTTTATGGGTGTTTTTAAATGAGCAAGGCTGGAGGTGGGGTGGGGGTGGGGGTCTGTCACAGCTGAGTGGCACAGCTGTGGAGAAGCCACTCAGGTGACGTGCGTGGGGAGGGATTCTAACAGGTACCAGGTAGCTCCCAGTCCACGACATCTAAGTTCCAGCGACCAGCGAGCCAGGAATTGGTAAGGTTGCAGTTCATCTGTATACTCTCCCAACTGCCTCGGCTCTCAATACCTGAGGATGCCGCAACCCTCCTGGAGCTTGGCCTTTCTGTTACCTGAGTTCCAACAACCAGCGAGCCAAAAGATCACTCGCCAACAGAATTCTACAACAGCAGCAGCTAAGGGTAAGTTTAAGGGTACTTCTACCACCTGGTGGCTCCTCAGTGGCCAGTAGGGTCAACCACTCTCCATCTTGTTCTTCTCTGTCTCTTCTCTATTACCTATCCTCCCCACCATCATGCCTGCCCTAATCTCTCGCCTTCCCTCTCCCTCCTTCTCCCGTTTCCCCCTCTCCCCCCATCTTTTCCTTCCTCTACTTCTTTTCCCCCTGCTCCTTCCTCCCTCCCAGACCATCATTTCTCACCAACCTCCTCACACTTCCTCCTCCCCCTTGGCCACCTTCCCCTCCTGCTCCTCACCCACCCTCCCTATCTCTCGCCTGCCCCGCCGCCCCCTTTCTCCCAATCTTATCCCCATTCCCTGCCTTCCCTCTCCCATTCTCCTCCTCCCTTTGGAGCTCCCATTCTCCTGATCCCTTTGGAACTGTCGCTCCTCTGCCAATAAAGCACTCTACATCCATGATCTCTTCTTCTCCGACTCCCTCCAGCTCCTTGCCCTTATTGAAACTTGGATCTCCCCCTCCGACTCTGTCACCCCAGCTACCCTCTCCGTTGGGGGTCTCTCCTTTTCTCACCAGCCATGCCCCGAAGGCCAGGGTGGTGGCGTGGGCCTCCTCACTAACTCCTGTCAATTCCAACCACTTTCTCCTCCCCCTCTCCCTCCTTCCCTTCCTTTGAGGCTCACTCTATGTGCCTCTACTCCCCTCTCCATCTTCACGTCACTGTCATATACCATCCCCCGGGCTCTCTCTCTTCCTTTCTCTCTGAATTTGAGTCCTGGCTCACTTTCTTCCTTTCCGACGATACCCCCACTCTCATCCTCGGTGACTTCAACATTCACATTGATGTCCCTTCCCAGCCCTTCATCTTTCACTTCCTCTCGCTAGCCTCCTCCTTCAACCTCCACCTTTGGACCAACTCCCCACCCACGCTAACCGCCATTCTCTTGACCTCATCTTCTCTAGCAACTGCTCTGTCTTTGATCTCTCCTTCGATCCTCATCCCATCTCTGACCACTTCCTTGCCTCTTTTTGTGTCTCCCACTGTTCCCCTTCCTCTTCCCCTTCTCCATGCCCCTTCCATGACCTGCAGGCCATTAACCCCCTGGACTTTGCCTCCACTCTCTCCCCCCTTCTCCCCTCAGTCTTCTCCTCCTCCTCCTCCCGATTCTGCCATTTCTGCTTTCAATGCCTCTCTCTCCACCACCCTTGACTCCCTTGCCCCCCTCTCCTCCCACCCTGACCGTTCCCACAACCCCTGTCCTTGGTTCACTCCCAGTATCTGCCACCTCCGCTCCTTCACCCGTGCTGCTGAATGCCTTTGGCGCAAATCCCACTCTCATGCTGACTTTTCACTTCAAATTCTGTCTCTCCTCCCTTACTTCTGCTGTCTCCCTCGCTAGACAGAATTACTACGCCTCCCGCATTGAGTCCTGTTCTCAGGACCCTCGTGGTGAGGTGGAATGAGCACTTTTCCCCCTTGCAGTATAATTGGTGGTCACATAACTGTTGCAGCACCTGTCGCAGGTGATCCACATGTTGCTGCAGGGAGGAGGAGTAAATCAGTATGTCGTCCAAATAGGCTAAGAGATCACGAAAAATGTCATTAATGAAATGTTGGAACGTGGTGGGGGCATTGGCAAGGCTGAAGGGCGACACAATATTCAAAATGGCCGTAGCGAGTTCGAAATGCGGTTTTCCAGTCGTCCCCCTCCCTCATGCGTACCAAGTTGTATGCTCCATGGAGGTCCAGTTTCGTATAGATACAGGCCCCTTGGAGACGGTTCAACAATTCCGTGATCAACGGGAGAGAGTAGCGATTCTTTATGGTGACCTTGTTGAGGCCCTGATAGTCCATACATGGCCGGAGTCCCCCATCCTTCTTGGGGACGAAGAAGATGGGGGCCCCGGCAGGCGAGCAGGAGTGGCAGATAAAACCATTCTGAAGACTTTAGTCCAAATACTGCCTTGGAGAGAGGTTAATTCCGGGGCTGCCAATGCATAGATCCGCCCAAAGCGTGGTTCCGTTCCAGGAACTAAATCGATGGGACAGTCATAGGACTGATGGGGAGGTAGTGTTGCTGCTTGCTTCTTACTGAACACGTCCACGAAGTCGCTATATTCGAGGGGTAACCACAGAGGCATGAGCTCCATCACTGTACCAGGAACTTACATGCCGCCAACCCGAGGGGGTGCTTGGTAGCAAGTCCGCTGACAGTACACCAAGACAAAGGACAGCTGTTTGGTGGCCCAGTGGATCCGGGGGTCATGGGTTCCTAACAAGGGGAGCCTGAGCACTACTGCAAAAAAGGGAGTACAAACAACATCAAATGTTAGCAGCTCCTGGTGAGTTCCAATGCTACATCGTAAGGGGTGTGTCTGGATTACGATGGGTCCCACACCAGGGGGGAGCTATCGATCGAGTGCACCACTTCGGGTTGCCCTTTCTTGTCAGTCAGAATGGTGTATGTTCGTACCAAACCTCCATCTATGAAATTCCCTGAGGCACCAGAGTCAATCAAGCCCACACTACGTGGGAGCGGTGTAGCCCCAGGGTGAGGATCAGAGGGACTTGAAGGTGTCTCAGCACTGTCCCAACTGTAGAAGGGATTTGGTTCATGGCCGGGGTGGCCCCTGTCCTTCCCAGCCCTTGCCATTTCCCTGCTTCCGTTGCTCCGACGGGAGTGCGGGGCATTCATTAATGAAGTGGGGTGGATCCCCGCAGTAAAAACAGGCCCGGCGTCTCCGCCATCGTTCCTGCTCGTCAGCCATCAATGGGCCCCCTGAAGCCCCTAGTTGCATTGGTTCCGGGTCGCTTGGCTTCACGGCAACTGGGGGTAGGGGTGCTGGGAGTGCTGGTCAGGAGTAAAAGGTGCGAGGCTCTTGTTGGCGTTCACGACGTCTTTCCAACAGGCGATCGTCAATTTTCAAGGTCAAGTTGGCAAGCTTCTTTCAGGTATCAGACAAGGTGGTGAAGGCAAGTTGGTCTTTGAGCTCCTCACTCAACCCCCTACGAAACATTTATTTATTTATTTTGTCACATTTATTAGCTGCCCCCTCATGCCTACAGCATCTCAGGGCGACTTACAACAAAGGTTAACAAACATAACCTTCAACACTTAACTTAAAAGATTTTATTGGTTCAGCAGGTATCTGCTATTCACATTACATTGAACATAAAAAGCATATAACTCAAAAATCAACTAAAATCAAAATGGGAAAACGAATCCCCGTATATACAACCACAGAAAGCAATGTCATACCCAATAGATTAAACAAATTTCATGTTGCTGTATGCTCTCGATTCACAATTAATAAAAACATTGACACCACTTTGATTTGGGCTTCATCCGATAGACTTAAAAGCTCCTCCTAAGTTTTTAAATGGCCCAAAGTACCCTCTTCTAGGACCAGTCGGATCCAAAGTTCCCTATAAACCGCATAGCTAGGGCACTCCAAGATAATATGGGGCAAAGTCTCCACCACAGATGGACAGAACATACATGTCCTCCTTGGTCTTGGTATAAATATGGCATGGTGGCATAGTTGTTAAGGTTCCCGCTTACTGTACAATTTGAAACCTTCAACACATCATTTGGCCATTGCAATTCCAAGGCCAATTGTTGAAACTGGGTAATGTACTCAAGGAGTCTCCCTTTGGCTTGTTTTAGGGACATGATGGTGGTCTCTGCGTCTTTAATGCGATGTGGGTGATCGAAGAGAAAAGTAAACTCTTTCACAAAATCCCCATAGTCAGTCAACAGAGGGCTATCCCATTTTAACAAGGTAGTTGCACACTCAAGAGTCATCCCTCCTAGATTGCCTATAATGAATGCCACCTTAAGGGAGTCAATGACGTAAGTGGCAGGTTGCAGGGTAAAAGATAGGGATGGACGAACGCGGTTCGGAGTTTGGACCGAACTCGGTCTGTTCGGATGTCTGAACTGAACGTCCTAACCGAACTCTCAAACGACTGAACAGTTTGGTCATGTTCGGATGAGTTCGGATGAGTTCGGGGGCAGGAAAAATGACTTTTCAGGGCTGAAAATTAGGTTTCGATTTTGGTTTCGCTATTTTTGAATGTTCAGCCAAGTTCGGCCAAACCGAACTCGGCTGAACTGAACCATCGAACCCGAACTCGGGTTTCGAACCAAACGACCGAACATCTGAACTGTGTTCTGTTCGCCCATCCCTAGTAAAAGTTAGTTTACAGAGGGCCAAAAACCCTTGAAAGGCTCTACGATCCCCTGTAAATTTGTCTATGCGGGGTCCCCTGGGTTTCCAGGGGGCTGCCACAGCAGCTGGCACCACTGCCAGTGGTGGTGCGGGGGGAGGCGTAGAGGCTCCCCCTTTGGCCCGGGTGGGTACAGACCCCTGGGCTACAATGGCAGCCAAATTACTATGCTTATCTTGTAGATCCTTGACCTCTAAGGCAAAGAAGCTGACTGCCCTAACGAGCTCCGCCATTTCACCTGCCAGGTCCATAACCCCCAACCCAGGGGGAGAGGTATATGCTGGTGAATCTGTCAGGGGGATGGGGGGGAAACACACTCTCTTTGCTCCATGCCCTTGTCCATCAACCCCCTCCTCCTGCTTCAATGAGGCACCCTGAAAATGCCCGTCAGGATAGTGTGTGGGCTCCAAATGTCTCACAGAGACTGGGCCCCTATCATCATAGGGCACAGGAGACGGAGGGGGAACAAGGCCCACACCACACACCTTGTCTACAAAAAGTACCCAAACTAGATGGGGGGAAGGGGCGATCGTGGGGGAGCTGTGAGAGGAACCAGGATCGGGGCCCAGGTGGGTGGGGACAGAGGGTAGGGATGACTCACAGGGAACATGGTGGTATGCCCAGGCAAGGGAGGGGGAGAAAGGGGTCCACACTTTCACCCACGCAATCCCGATTGTCACACATTCACTCACACTCTCTAGGGAAGGCAAAGGGGGGGGGGCACAACAAACACTATCACTCTCCATTCCAGATGCAACAAACTCGAGGACTTAACTTGCAAGCGGATGGTTTCCATGTCTCCTTCACCAGCACTGGGATACACCCAGCGCCGGTCTTATATTGTTGTGGCCCCGCCCCTTTGCCGTGCTGTAATTCTTGCGGAGCGCCACACCAGCTGCGGCGCCGCCCCCGTGGTACTGGAGTCCGCCCCACCTGACCCGAGGCGTTGCTGGGGTTGCCAGGGCTACCGGGGCGGGTGGGGAGGCGCATGTGCACAAACCCCAACAGTGGGACTTGGTCTCGGAGCCGGGTAGCCGCCCCCGCAATCACGGGGGCCAAGGCCCCACCCCATAACAGCGGCGGAGGCCGCAGATGACACCTGCTTAGAGATGTTGGGTTTGTTTATGTTTGACATCTTTGAATTGTGTAGATAACGCCTTAAATTTTGCAGTTGCTTATATTTTCTTTAGAAGCGTGCTTATTTTAAGAAGGTAATAATTTGAGTGTAACTTGCTAATTTTTGCTGTGAACCTGAAACTACTTACACATTTATAAGCCCCATTACAGCCCTCAGTATTAACCCGTACAACTTTTAAAAATCAAAATAAACTTTGTTTTCTTACCGTCACAGCTACTAAGGATCTCACATGTTCGCAAGTGGCTCCCAGGGTATGGCCCAAATATAAATAACATGTGCCAACAATTTTGTTGTGTCATATAATCTTGATTCATAATATGTTATTACAAAAGTATATTAGTATCTCAAAGAAAATGTAATTAAGAAACAAAATTAATTATGAAATAATGCTGAAAGCATGTATCAGGACATGCTGCCTAACAGCTGGAACACATTGTTTCATACATTAAAAAAAAACTTCAAAAGGATGAAAGTGTGGAAATTAAAAGCTAAGAGATTAAACCACTTTATCTCCAATCACTTTATCTCCAGTCAAGTACTTGTCTCAAATTACTATCACTCTGTATACTCTCTGCCTACCCAGTCCATGCATTCACCCATATATTTGACCCCTTTTCATTTGCCTTATAGAATAAATGTAAAGGGCATATCACTAGGAGACTGCAAAATCCCATTATTCTAACCAAGGAATCTATATATAATCGTTGTATAACTATATAGGTAACCCAAAAGTTTGGTTTATTTATGGCATACGTGCTAAATAGTATAGGTAACCCCCTCCCCCGCCCAAAATCAAATATTGTTAAATAAAGGGAATTGATGAATAGCACATGTGAACGTCTGTGTTAGCAAAAATTAAATATAGGTATATTTATGTAAGAAACCGTGTATTTAATGTATTCTGTGACTGCAAAGATAGCGCTTTACACTTTTTTATTCATAGAAGCATTTCACTAACTCAAAATGTTGATATACACTCCAATACCTCCTGGTATTAAATTTGCTCTCCCAGTTCTACAAACGGTTATATGTGCAAGTAGCTTGGTACAAAGGAGACCAACCCAATGCCAGCTCATAAAATGAATTGCAGGATCAAAGTCCTGGTTTTGACTATACATATGCCATATTATTTCTTGTGTGCGCACAACATAACTTGGAACACAACAGGGCAAAATGAATGTGGGATAATGTGCAATTTGCATAGGGTGATAATGAAAACATAGCTTAATAGGCTGCATTCTTGGGTTTCTCCATTCCAAAGTTTCAGAATTGTAAGGTTTGCATCTTGAGGTGTTTTTAGACAAGCGCCTTCCCACTCATTACCCACCCACCATGCATGTTACAGGGCCACACTGGCGCCCTATGCAGCCCTGCAACATGCATGACGAGTGGGGACGCACTTGTCTAAAAACACCCTTGGCTTGGGGAGGGGATGTGGACAGAAAAATTATTCCAGGGAAATTGTACTCTCTTTTCTGCATGTTAGGTGTAGATATATAGTCCTTTTTTACATGGGGCTCTCCCACTCATGAACACACAGAAATCTGCATGTTCTTGAGTGGAAGAGGCCCGTATGAAGGATGCAACATGGGTGCGCATGGTGAGTGGGGATGCGTGCATGCTCCTGCCTAACACGCATCCCCACTCATGGAGCAGAGAAAATTGTGGTTACTCTGCGCTGGGGATGAGTGGGGGTGCACGCACCACTGCACCCATGGACCCCCCACTCTGCAGGGGCCATGTAAAAAAATGCCATATTTTAATCCTAATGCAATTTGTAGGTGTTTCATTTGGGGATTTTGGCATGAGGATTGAGAGCAGAGAAAAGCAGATCAGCTGTGTTTCTTCCCCTCCCCATGTTGTGTTTTGTGTGTGTTTCCAAGATAATTTTATTGGTTAAAGTGACACAGTAACCTTAACATTTTCTATGTTTTTTAAAGGGTCAGATTATAACTAAACAAACTACGGCACAATTCTCAGAGTAGATAGTGCCTTTGTAGTACTTAGCAGGGGTAGGAGTCCCAAGTGTCTCACCACCATGCTACCTAGCATCAGTGCTATCTGCAATCCAGAGACCATTTGTTCCTTAGTAATCCCACTTACTTTAATGGGACTACTCCAGGGCAAGTGGTTTTAGGATTCTGGCCACAGGCTGACCCTACTATGCTGCCCTGGGCTAAAAATTGCATGGCCTGAAAGCTTGCATGCTTTCACCAAACAGTGAAAAACAGCCACTATTTTAAATTCTAAAATTTAATCTGTATCATGTTTTCTGAACTTAATTGGACAAGATTTGTCTGCTTGCCTTCAAAAAGCTCTCGTTTAGTTTTTACATTGCACACTCCCCTTTAATAATATTATAAATGCATCTGCATTTTAACTGAAGATAGGCTAGGAGTTTAAAACAATGCCAAGTCTTCTAAACAGCAATTTATATGAAAAAAAGGATTTAAAACAGAAATAAATCATCTTTATTGTAACAGCAAAGTAACCCCTATCTAGTTTACAGTAATATTTAAAAAGGCACACATAACTAGTTGCATGTACTTTCTACACTAATACTTTTTTTCCATCTCTTACATTTGGTACCAACATAGCAACCACATTCTTCCTAGTTTTTTCTAGTTCTTGGGAAAGACTATGGCCATGATCCATCTGGATTAGCCCCACTAAAGCCCACAAGATTAGGGTTGCATCCTATTGCTCTAAAAGGGGATAAAACAGAGGTTTCCAAAAACGGTGGGCTGGGACCCTAAGTAGAGTTGTGCCATGCGCAAATCTGATGCCAGGATCACAATTGATATTATTTGGCAGACTTTGCAGGGCTTTGCTCTCTGAAATGAGATTATATTTAAGTCCCCCAAAAGGGGGTTACACCAGCAAAAAGTGCAGGAGCCCCTAAGTGTCAAAGAAAAAGAAAGAGGTTTTCAGGCTGAATGCAAAAATGGGGAAACTCCTCAGCCAGCTCAACCCCTTGCAAAGTTTGTACGGTCTCTATTTCCCGCGGTGCTGGGGAGCAGCCAGTCCCACCTTCCGCAAGCGAAGAGGGGGTGAGTGATGCCTGCCCCGCTCCCTCTGGGGAGCTAGCAGGAGCGTGCTCTAAAGAGGGGGGCAGGGATGCAGAGTGGGGTGGGAAGCTCTTTCTTGCCGGTGACAGGGCTGAGGCGGTTGCTTGCAGCAGGAAGCCGGAAACCAACGAGACGGGCTGAGTGGAAGGGAGGGGGAGGCAGCCCCCTGTCGCGGCGGGGGGGTGACTCACAAACCCCTCTCCTTCCCTGTGCTCCTCAGTAGGACAAGCCCCCGGTCTCGGGCAGCAGTAGAGGCGCATGCGCGGCAGTAGCTGCCTGGAGTTGTGAATGGTGCGGCTGTTTGGCCGGAGTTTACGAGCCGAGGAAGGAAGTAGCGGGGGGAGGGGAGAGGGCTCGCGGCGGCAGCAGCAGCAGCAGCACCACTACTAACAGCAGTAGCGCAAGCTCTAGGCGCGTGCGAGTCACAGCGCTGGCTGAGGCGGCGGCTGGAGGAATCCGGGCGCGCTCTTCCTGAAGGGGGGACCCGCCGGGCGGGCAGTACAAAGGGGCGGGGGGCGAGGAGCCGCCGCCGGGGCTGGGCGGCACCTGTCACCATGCCGCGGGTTGTCCCTGACCAGCGCAGCAAGTTCGAGAACGAAGAGTTCTTCAGGAAGCTGAGCCGCGAATGCGAGGTGAGTGAGGAGCTGGACAGCCCGGCGCCGGCTACCGAGCGGGCGGCTGAGAAAGGCGCCTCCCGCCAAGTAAACTTCCCGCCGGCGTCTAAGGGGACTTGCTCCCCCTCTTCAGCCCGTCCCAGCTGCCGGGGTCCCCCGAGTGTCCAGTCACGCTCCTTCCTCCTCTTTAAGCGCTATCGGTGCCCGGCAAAGTGCAGGCGCTAGGAGTTTAGAGCCGCTCTCCCCATGGGTCGTGCCGCTCGGTGCTCCCCTCCCTCCCCGGCGCATGGCTGAGAGGGCAGTGCCCAGTCCTCCCGGTAAACGGTGTGTCCCCATGGTTAGGAGGGTAATAACAAACTGTTACTGCAACAAACGCTGGGAGGGTAAATGCCCAACACAAGCAGAGTGTGCCTCCTCTTCCATCCTATTTGAGACAAAGTAGCCGAGAATGCCTGGTCTCTTTTATCGGACCCATTTCTAGGCAAGCTTTCGGGACACGCAGGGCCCTGGGGTCTGTAAGAAGTTGACAATATAGACTTGAGCAAATGCAGGCTATGTGTCTATACAAGGCAGTGGGAATCCTTTTTAGACGGAGCTATGGGGGAAATAGTTTGAGGGTGCTGTGAGTGGGGGAAGAAGCAACTAGACATGTAAAAATGATGTTTAAATCGTGGCTGTGTTGGTGTTAAAGACTAAGAAACAATAGGTAGCTAGTGCAAATGTAAAATGAGAACTATGCTATAGCAAACGTTTCATTTGGGTTACCCTGGGGCCACCTTGCGGGGTGTAAAGCTGCCCATGCGGGAAGGGGATGGGCACTACCCCATCTCAGGCTACTCAGCTTACTAGGAGCACGGGAACACCCACGTCCTTCAACCCCTTTACCATGGGCAGTCTTGATGCCGCTCGTTCACTAGCAAAAGCTTCCCCTTTTCCCGATGGGTATTTACTTGGGGTGCAACCCTGACTGCGTTGGGAGTTAGCCCTTCTTTGAGCTGCCCGAAGACCTAGTCTGTGCTCAAGGGCGTGATCCCTGCACTCTCGGCTTCCCCCCTTATCTCTCTCACACTCGGCTCCTCCTGTAAAGCAGGACTGGGTTTTTGATTTTGCTCCTGTTCTTTGCAGATTAAATACACCGGCTTCAGAGATAGACCTCACGAAGAGAGACAGGCCAGGTTTCAGAACGCTTGCAGGGACGGACGGTCGGAGATTGTAAGTGCTGCTGTGCTTTTACCATCTCTAGCTAATGCGAAATCCAACTTGGGCCGCTTCCCCCTCCCCCGACTTTGCTTGGGTTTCTCTCGAGGCTGCTTCAGAGCTCAGACCAGTCACACGCTTTAACAACCCGGAAACTGTGAGGCTGAGACACCCTTCTCGTTTCCTTGTGCCTAGTATGAAACAAAGCTTCTAATGTCAATTGTTTTAACGGGAGGCGTTTCCTTATCGTCTTTTCTCTTCATAAATGTATATAGAGACCTAGGGAGGTGGTTCAGAAGCTGTCGGTTTAAATTGGCAATGGCTGTAGTAACTAGACACCTTTGTTGCAAAACATTAGCTCAGCCACAGAATACAAAATCTATACGTTATATTAAATCTCGCTGCATATAAATAACTACTGCTTCCTGTAAAAGTGTTTAATGACTTTTTTTTATTCCTGCTATGACAACAGGATTCCTTAAAGTTATACATGTATCATCTCTCTTAAAAAAGGGCATCTTCTTTCATGTAAATCAGCTAACTACATTTAATTTATTGAAAAAGCTAATGGAGCAGGAAAGCTGAAGTAATTTGCTTAAAAACTAGGGTATAAATTCAGTAAGTCATACTACATAACGTATATCTGTTCTGTAATTTCTCATTTTTTAATCTAGGGAACACTCACACAAATATCAAAACATACTTGTAGCATTGATTCAAACAGTTAATTACTTAATGAGTTTTCTTTCAGGGTGATTGACTTGCATGGTAAAACTCAGTAGTACTGTGTTCTGTAATTTAGTACCCAGTTGTGAAAAACTTCAGTAATTAGCTGTGTTCTGAACTAGAGGGTAAGGAAAACTTTCACTAAAATTTAATACTTTTTCATACTAGTGTCTTCTATTATTTATTTATTTAAAAAAATAATTGTTGGGTGTATTTCAGCCATTTCTTCTGATTAAAATACTGTATTAACTTTCTTCCAGTATATGGATTACATGTTTCTATAGAAAATACATGTAAAGTAGTTATCTGTGTGCCTTTTTTAGCATGACTGTAAACTAGATAGGTGGTTTTTCGTTGTTACAAAAAAGATAACTTATTTCAGTTTTAAATTCTTTTTTTCTTATGTCACTGTTTAGAAGACTTGGAATTGTGTTAAACTCCTAGCCTATCTTCAGTTAAAATGCAAAGATGAATAACCTTAATATTATTGTAGGGGAGTGTGCAATGTAAAAATTAAATGAGAGGTTTTTGAAGGCAAGCAGACAAATTCTGTCCAATTCAGTTCAGAAAATGCAATACAGATTATATTTTAGAATTTAAAATAGTGATTGTTATACCATACCATGGGAATATGAGAGGTTTAGTAGTAGACTTCTCATATCCCTTTACTGAAATGTAACTCTTATGACTTGATATAGTCTAGAAGTGACGGCAATCGATCAGGATTTCTTCTATGTTTCTTGCTATGTAGCATATCTTTAGTGCTATGTACTACTTACCCTCAAGAAATCTCACCGACTTCTGAGACTACTTCAGAATAACTAGTTTAGGATTGCAACCCTGGCTATTAACTTCATCCAGTTACTTTAAATACACTTACTCAAAAGCCACCTTTTTATCTAAAATAAGAAAAGTGCCAGTTTTTTTCATATTTAAACTAAAATTGTTTATTTCGGTAGTGACTAACTTACCCAGTTTCATAAGATTTTTCTCATGTACTAAGACAAACACTTGGTTTAGTAAAACACTTCCTTGCATTTATTGCAACCATATGTAGTGCATATTGGACGGAAGGAATTTTACATGCACTCATTGTAATGCTCAGCAGTGTAATGTAGCAGTTAGCTGCATAAATCTCATTCACTTTATTGGATTTGGAGCTGACTGTTACTGTTTGCTATCCTGTTGGAGGATGACTACTATTGTAAATAACGGGATATGTACACACTAATTACATTGGTAGGACTATTTACTATAGCTACTTTAGTTTATTTGGGGGTGGGAAGATGAAAAAGTCCTACAACACGCTCCTGTGAAAACAGATATTCATCTTTGCTTACAGTTCTTGTCTGATGCATCAAGGAGTACATGCCAACATTAGAAAGTCCCTGCAACCAGTGTTTTGCAGAGAAAGATGACAGTACAAAAATATTTCTCAAAATCCTGTTTTTCTGTATAAATTCGCTTGTTATAAATAAGCATAAGTTTCCCTTCCAGTGGATGGATGGGTAGAAATGTCATTTTGCTAACTGAGGTTTCTGGACAGATGATGATGATACAGTGGGAAGTACATCTTGCTGCTGATACAGTGGGAAGTACATCTTGCTGAAGACTTCATATTTTAGACACCAGTCAGTAAAGCTTTTTAAGAGTGTGTACAATTTTTTTTTTATTATGACTATAGAAAATGTCTCCTGATTTTTTTTGACAAGAAGTGTCTGATCCTGAAAAACTGATTACTTGTTGCCATGGTCTGTTAGACCGTACAGTGCAGTCGGTTTCTAAAGCCAAACCTTAACCAATTCATTCAAAAGTTATAGACGTAATTCAGAAAGAAACCTTGTGCATCTTCTTAAACTTTTCATCTATAAAATTTTATAGTGCTTAGAACAAACAAGATCTTGGATTGGAATGTTGACTGTGCAATGAGCTGTATGCCTTTGTTTGCTACAGATTAAGGATTTATTTCTACCTGCGCCAGGAAGTTTCCATCTCAAGATGATGGTATATCATTAGAGAAGCAAAAAGTAATGTGTAAATGGTATTAGAACACGATTTCATCCTATGGATGATCAGACTAATTATAAATGTTGTTTGCTTTTATGAAATATACTTTATTTAAAATTAGGACAATGGTGAATTGCAAAGAACTTTTTAAGTCAGCTACTTGCTCTTAAACTTTTTTTAGTCACACGGAAATACTTTCTTATGTCTTTTTCTAATTAGGATTTGGAGAGCATTTCTCTGAAACAAAATTGAATGTAGACTAATTTGAAGTCTTATACCACCTGATGATTGAGTGTGAAGCTGGGGTTTCAAGTACGTTCATAAAATGACGTGTGAGCTATGTACTTAAGTTGCAGTTGACAATTATAAACCTACGTTCTAGTAATTATTGCTGATGGAACAACTAATTTTAATGCCAAATTTCAGAGAGGTGGTCACTTCACAAGATATCTGTTTTTAGCAAACAAATGACTGACATTAAATCAATTATCCTAAGTTACCAGTGTTATAATAGGTTTTTGGTATCATGGGGTCTACAGCCATAGTCGTCCAACAGTGGTTACTGCATGTAAAGAAATTTTAATTTAATAAATATGTATCTGATCTGAATAGTTCCGAAGGATTTAGTCTGTTGGGTAATGATAAACTCTTTGGGAAAAGAAAAGTAGGCAATAACCTTTACAGTGTTTTGATGCATAAAATTAATTTTGAAGGTTTAAAAAAAAATTCCACAAAGCTCATTTTCTAGGTAGTCTTGCTCTTTAGAACCTTCTGTAACAAAAATATTTATCTTTTAGTGAAAACAAGTTTTTTATGTTGTTGCATAGTGACAAAAACAAATAATTCTGCTTTGTGACAGACCATCTTTCGGCTGTGACTGTATGACCTGCTAAAACTCTTATCATATTTTGATGTTGCGCTATATCTTTGACGTTGGAGTGTTACTGTAGTCGCTGCACCCTAGTCCCTCTTTGTTGTGACTATATAATACTGATTAGACACTACACAGCCACCCAAGATTATCAAGTTATTTCATTCTCTTCCATTAATGACAATCAGGTTTATGGGAATAATGTTCTAATATAAGGGGAGCTGTGCAGGAATGAATTCTTCCTCTGGCATCACACTTAGCTAGGAAAACAATATGAAAAACTATGGAGTAAAAGTCTGATTTCCTGTCTTGAATCCTTAGTTGAGTTCCAAAAAGGACTATAGACTTCCTGCCAGCTTTCCTCACTGATTTTAGATGAGTACCCATTGGTATATCATCTTCCAGCTTTGGAAAGATGGGATAGAGTGGCTACCTTAGACTACACAGCAGGCTTTATGCTAGTGTTTGTGGAGGCATGAGGCAACATGGCATAAACAGTTAAAATTATACAATGGATAGAAGAATGATCTTAACGTGTGAACTAGGTTATTAACAATGGTTTGGGAACTTGTGGTTTTTATTAAGTAACTAAACTTGGTTTGGGTGGGGAAACCCAAACAAAGAAATGAGTAAATTAGGGCTGAAACTTGATTATCGGTTTCTCACATTTCTCTGCAAGAATTCGGATTCTCAGCTTGTTCTTGTAAACGAGACAGCCATCCCTCCCCTCCACCTGGGCCCCCACCAATCCCCCTGCCAGGGCAGTCACTCAGGAAGCACCCTGAAGCCCCACTCAGGTCCCCACAAGGACCCAGGAAGTGCTCCCAAGCCCTGCTCAGTGGCTTGCAAAGCGCTGTGCCTGGGGTGAAACACTGCGCAGGGATCCACTTCTCTCTTCCCAGCTCAGAATTTTGTAATGAGGGTTGGGTGCTTCCCAGTGGAGTTCTCTGGTGGGGGCAGTGGGAAACCCCCAAATTCCCTGCCAGGGCAGCACCTCGGGAAGCCAGCTTTGCAAAGGACTACTTGGCTCTAGCCAGATTAGCCCCTTGCAAATCGCAAGCGGCTCCAAGTTGAAACTAACCAGGAAGCCACTTGAGGGTTTTGCAAGGGGCTGCGTTGACCAGGAGAGCTCCAGGCTAGAACAGCTCCTTGCAAAGCCTGGTCAGTGCGCCCGCCCGCGCCCTCCCCGATCCCCTCCCGCCAAACAGATGTTTGCGGGGGGAGTCGGGCTCAAAATCTTGCGAGAACTCAAGCCAGGTGTCAAGACCCCTGTGAGACCTTGAGCCTGGTTCTTGTTCTCATAAGATTTCTCACAAGAATTGTCTCAACTCTCATTTCAGCCCTAGAGTAGATGTGGTTTTGATAGTCCATACCCACACCAGATACAAACTACGTAGGGTCATTGTGGGAGAATGTTCTCATATTAGCTGCTTTCTTCTTTCCCAGTTTTTTGTTTTTGTTTTATAACAATTCCCTGGATGCACAAACATGGATTTCTTCTAGTGCTTTATAACCGGTTGCTTTCCCTCCTAAATAAAGTGTTTATTACAGAGCTAGCTTTCATGGCTTTCAGGACCTTTTACAATCTGGAAGGCTGCTGTTGTCAACTGGGTGAAGCATGAGGCCAGTAACTTTCATTATTCTGCATTAGGAACTCATCCACACCCAAGCTTGTACTCACTGCTTTTTTTCCATTACTGCCAATGGGGAAAACGCAGTGAATACAGATCCCCCTCCAAAGGCACTCTTCATTTCTCCCCTTTTGTCATTCTTTAAGTGAATAATTGATTACTCATCTAAATGTACATGCACATACACTGTAGAGCACTGTGCGGTGGAAATGCTGCATGAATCAGAACTTTAAATACATAAGTTGTTTGTCAGAGGCAGTTGCAAAAGGATAGAACATAATGGATTTCTCTTACATAGAGCATTGACTAATTTTGGATCTTGTGTTTACACATGAACTTATCAGTTAGGACAGCAACAAAATTTTGGTTTCTATAGATGACTAAATTTGTGAAAAGCAGATTAGATTTTCTGTTTGTCAAAATAGCAAGCATTTGCATCTTAGTTTCCTTATACTGGAAGAAATGTAATTTTTTTTAAAGTGTAAATCAGACTAAAAATTTCTTAAATGCTAAATTGAAGATTCTTGGATGGAACTCTGTTTTTTAGAGTAATGTCAGCAAAAACTGATTTGAAAAAGTATTGATTCCATGTTTTATATCTGAAGCAGCCAATGGCAAATGTTGTCAAAATGGAATCAGATGTTTGTAACTTAATACTTAAGAAAAATGATGAGTGCATGATTTTGACTTTAAGTATTCTCTCTGCTGCCTAGCTTAAGACATAAACTGATGTAAAAATAAATGACTGCCTGCATAATTTATGTAATGTCTTGCTCCCTGATCCTGTTTGTATTGATTTTTCTAAAAGGCTTTTGTGTCCACAGGA
This sequence comes from Sphenodon punctatus, assembly GCA_003113815.1. Classification (NCBI taxonomy): domain Eukaryota; kingdom Metazoa; phylum Chordata; class Lepidosauria; order Sphenodontia; family Sphenodontidae; genus Sphenodon; species Sphenodon punctatus. The sequence continues at coordinate 2,161,145 of QEPC01015313.1, read as the reverse complement.
ACCAATCTGTCTCTCCAGTTTTTTCCGGCCAGCTGGCAGGGGGAGCAGCGACAAACACCAACCCGGGAATATGTCGACTTTGAAAGAGAAGGAGGCAAGGTAAGAAGAAAACTTGCCTTTCAAGCATGCTTACATGCAATGTCTGTGGGCTTTTGAATATGAACTACATGTTGTGGAATTCTGTACATGTAGTTAGTCATATGAATGCTACTGAAACTGGGTTGAAATCTGATAGGTCAAAGTACTATGTTAAAACAAATGTAATTTGTTTCAGGGACCTGTCTCTGAAAATATGTTACTGTAAAGCGCCTAGTAACGCTATAGAAAGTAGAAGTAGAAAATGTAATTAGCTATTTTTAATAAGCAGTTTGAAAATATTACTTGGAGCAAGTTACATGGAGAATACTTGGTTTGTTCTTTAGGCATTAGTTTGGAGGCCAAAAATGGCCCTTTCCACCATCATACTATGATAAAGTGACTGGATTGTAAACCCTTTCAGGTAGGGATTATCTCTTTGTGTGTTCAGTGCCCAGTGCAATTGGATCCTAATTGGGGCCTTTGCGCTCTACAGTAATATTATATTTCAGTTGTTTATGTTAAATATTTATAACTTTGTTTATATCAAATGTTGATGGCTATCATAAAACTATTAAATCCTAATTAATCTTGGAGTATAATGAAAAAAATTGCTTTCTTATGAGATTGACATGTGCAGATTTAAGTTGGCAGTTGATTGTAGGATCTGGTGTACAGTAGAAAAGTTAGAACTGTGTTCTGGTTAAAACTTACACCTAGAGCTAGTAAGGAATAAATATCACTTGGATTTATTCAACATTTCTGTTTTCCTTTTCTGGGCTGGCTGATTCATGATCTGATGTCTAATATCACAAAATAAAACTGTTTGCTGGCACAATGTTGCTTAATGCAAATTAACTTAATCTTTCATCTTAAATTGTGTAAGAAAACCATATGGGATAGAAGTAGTTTCTTCTTCTTCTTCTATAGGCCTAATCCAAAGCCTGTTGAAGTTTGTGATTTTTTTTTCCCCCCTCCCCACCCACCTCATTGAGCTGTTTCAGGAGGGGCGGGGTATAAATGTAATAAATAAATAAATAAATAAATAAATTGACATTAGCAGGCTTTGGCTTTAGGCCAGTTTACTGTTTAAAACTGTGGGCATCTTCTCGGTACTGTTAACTTCTAATATTAGTTTTTTTCACAAACATTCTAAAAAGATAATGCAATTTAAGTCACTCTGTTTAAATTGTGTTAACGACTTGTTGCAAACATGACTAATATAAAAAATGAAGTAGGGAAAATATTTCTGTTTTGTATAGGATAGCATTTCTATACAGTTAATCTCAGTGAAGTCTTTACAATTACTTTTTTCTCTCCAAGTCTTTCATAGAGCACTAGTGGGTGGAAAAAATTTTATGCAACAGGGAAACTAAAACCACAGATTGTCAGGAGGAACTTGAAGGCAATTGCAGTTTTTGCAATATTTTTGGAATATTAAAGTTTTTATTTGCTGTTTGGTTTTGAAGAACCATTGTTTGTTCCACAAACCGGTACAGTTTGTGGAAATGTACCGTGGAAATGTGACAGTTTTACAAATATTTTGGGGTGGGAGAAAAGAAGATCAGATGTAGCGATGAAATGGAATTGAATTTGGTTTTTACTGAAAAATATTGATTCTCGTTCATAATTGAACAAGGATTTTTTCCTTAACATGTAGAAAGCCTAAGCTTCTTTTACAAGTAAACCATTTTAGAACAAAATACTAGCAATAACTTACTGAATTTTAACAGTGTGTATCTTGAACTTGTTAAAGTAGACAGAATATTGATCTTACTGCAGCTGCTTGGGGGGTTTTTGCATGTTGGTTTATAACTTCCACAATACTTCACTAAATGTTGTTGTATTATTTAAAGCTGTTCAAAAGAAGAACTGGAAGAAAATCCAATAAAACATGAATGGCATTGTACCAGAATCATGACAAATACAGGGATTCAGGGGTGTGATGTCACAACACTCGTAGGTCAGACATGACATCAAACTTGTACTCTAAAGAATTCAGATTACTTATTTGGAAGTGAAACCACTCCCATGATGGTTTACCAAAAAGCAAGCAGGATGTCAGGCAGTGATTTATGGCATGAGCAGTGTGTGCTTTATGGAATTGTAATTTGTATTTTTGTTCTCCTTTATGTAGCTGCTTTGAAAATTTCTTCCACATATTTTAACTCTCTCTCAAGTTATTCACCTCTGTGAAGCATTCTTTTATTGTGTGTCTAATTCTTGAACCAGTGGCATAATGTGGACTTGTTCATTATTGGCATCATGCCGGCAAGGCATGTTTTAAATTATATGATTAAAAAATAGGCTTTTGGGGAGTTGTCAGTTATTTTTCTAGACATAACTTTGGGATCCAGAACATAGATAAAGTAAAACTTTTAAATACTGGAATCTTTTTCTCTGGAATTTGTCAGTTTAACAGAACTTATATAACCAAATTGATATCCAGGAATGACTTATTCAAAATGTAGAAGTGCACTGCTGCTATCTACAAATAGTTTGGATACATAATCATTGATGATAAAAATTACAATCAAAATTAATCGGAAGCAGGAGTGGATTGATTTAAATCATGATTTCCTCCAAGTGGAAAGCATCAATTTAAATAATTGATTTTAATCTTTTCCATTTGTACTTCATTTCTCGTTGGTGGTTGGTACAACTATTAAAATATACTTTTTTGCTACCCCAAAGGGTACATTCTAACTACTTTTATATAGCTTAATATTTTCAAATTCTGATTGTTTTCTGACATACTAAAAACATACAATCAATGATATAATGCTTACTTTAACTTTTTGCTTATGATTTGTCAAGCTGGGGTTGTAAGTCTGTTGGCTGGTCAGAGAATGCAGGCTGCAGGGATGTTGTGGGTCCCCCCCTCCCCAGGATGAAACAGTGCACTTACAATGACAGACACTTCCATTCATAAGTACTAAGGCTGCACATGGGACTGGATGGTAACTGGAAATAAACACAAGGCATACAAAAATTATTTTTATTAAACAAAATCTTAAATATCTGGATTGGATCATCAGTTTTTCATTGATCTGGAGACTTTTTGTGGTGATTGTGGAGTTAAGTATTAATAATCTGAGAACTGAAGTAATCAGGTCTTGGGATGGGAGCAAAGGCGTAAGCAGGGCTAAGACCATTCAGGTTTGCTGGTTCAGTGCATGATTTTGATAGATACGTGAAGGTATGTTCTGGAAAGAGAGGCGGATCTCCATGCCTTTTTAGCAAACCGCTCCTTGGTCCACCTCAATATAGTATCTGACCTGTAGTAACATAATTATATAAATTCAAATTTAGATTTATTCCATTGATTTCTTTATCTATTATAGCTGCCTTAAATTAATAGCTTTTGATTAGAGGCCTGTGGATTCAGATTACGTAATTTTTGATGACTATTTTACTTATAGTTTTATGCCTTAACATATTTAAGTCCAGATTTCATTTCAAATGGGTTTTTCTTTAAGATAAACTTTTTATAATTTATAAAACAAAAATGGATATTAAAAAGTGTGTGTGTATGTATAATATATATTAAAACTGGTTTTTATTTGTTTTGATCAGAAGTCCTTAAGTATAGAATTGAATCTTATGGAAATATAAGTTTATAAGGTATGTTTGAGAGATTCTAAGAAAGAAATTGAGGTTACCATTTTGCAACTGAGACAGTCTGAGCCTGATTTCTAAACTGTTCATCTAGCCCAGGAGCTCAAATTTAAAATTATTAATGGCAAGCTTAATTTATGAAGGTGGGTAGTCAAGCAGTGACTCCTTAATTTTCTATCCAACTTCTAAATTTGCTACAGGTTCTTGATCAAACCCTTCTCCCCCCTCCAATCTTAATACTTGGATCTACTTTTGGGTTTTAGATTGTTTTACTTCTCAAGTAGAATGAGGAATGCCTTCAGTAACGTAGAGTCCGAAGTGAATTGCATATCATGGGCTAAATGTGGCAGTGCTATTCAAGAGTAGAATTGGAGAGAGATCATCCAGGTCAAATTGCTCTTTAAATATAGTTTTGATTATGCATGTACCTGACAAGGTAACTTGTTCCAGTAGAGGGTGCTATAGCATCCTAAATCTTAGTGAGAAAGTACATTGGGTATTAGTGTGGTGTGAGCCTACATTATAGTTAAGGTAAAGGCATCTACAGTGTCTGTTTGTTTAAACACCGAAACGTTAACAGCAAGAACTGCTAAGTTTCCATGTGGTATATGTGAGGGTTATACTATGTTTATGGAAAGTTGTGTGGGTTTTGATGAGGGGGACCCCTAGTTACAACACCTCAAAATTAATGGCTGAGGAACAAAACAAACTCTTACAGCCATTTTTTGCTGGGTTCTTGCTATCTAGTTACAGCTTGTATTGAGCTGAAAATCTTAATATAGCCTTTTCACAGCACATTCCTGCTTTTAGTGTTTGCTCAGACTAATTTCGAAGTTATAGTTTCATAGGTTTGAAATGGAGCTCCCGAGTACTCTGAGGGCTGCAACGCACCCATCCTCCAGTAGGAGTTGAGTAGCCTTTGTACTCACTCATGAGCGAATCTAGTGAGAAATCAATTTACTTCGGTGCTGCAGCTGATTCAAAATCTTTGTCAGGGTGATGCTTCATGTCACAAAGCCTTTGGGCATTTTTTTAATTAGTTTATGTATATAAACTAAAATTAAAAATAAAAACTTTAAATGAGTCTATTTTTGTAACGTTCTTGTTACTGTATTATTTTTCTTGCATAATGAAAAGATGGGGGAAAATACACGAGTGTGGCTTTGCTGCGAGTACGAAGACGGCAGAGGGATAGCTGTGTTTGGCATTCCAGGGAGTTCAGGTTGTAATGGATGGGGATTGTGGAGGTTTCCCTATGCTGGCCTGAAGTTGGCAGAAGTTAACAAGAGGGTCCTTTTTGCTTCAGTGTTCCTTGGAGAATGGAGGAGTAAAAAAACTAGAAAAGAAGAAACTGAGAGAGAATAGGAACCCTCTGAGGTTGGGATTGCTCCTGTCATAATGGGAGTTAATAGCAGAATCTTGACTTCTCTGCAGCTCAGTCCTATAGTTACAAGCATTCTGGTCTGTCCACCCACCTGCACCTCCCTGTTTTACATGATGAGTGAGGAGGATAGGAACAACTCATGGGGGGGGGGTAGGGGTTTTATAGACTGTTAATGCACAGAACAATTTGCCCTCCTGCTACCTTAATTCTGACCATTTATTTATATTACTCAATTGACGATCACAACCTGTACACAAGATTTTAAAATAGCGATTACATTTAGTATACTTTTTCCCCCCCCCTTTAGTTACATTTATAACCTGCCCCTCTCGCCATTGGTGACTTGGGGCAGTGAACAATATACAACAGTAAAAACAATAATAAATAAATCCATAAGTATAAAAAAATCAAGAGCATCACAAACCGGTCTGTAACTAGACTTCTCCCCACCCTCCGCCACCAAACGCCTGATGAAACCAAGTTTTACATTGCTGGCAGAAGGCGAGGAGATCCAGGCTACGGCGGATCTCTGCCAGGAGCACATTCCACAGCAATGGTGCGGCCGCTAAGAACGCCCGCCTGTCCATCTGGACCTGCCAATAATGAGGGAACTCCAGCAGGGTGCTCCCAGATGACCTCAGGTGTCGCTCAGGGAACGAGGCGGTCCCTCAGATAAGCGGGGCCCAGACCGTGTAGGGCTTTAAAGGTCAAAACCAGCATCTTGGATCAGGCTTGGAAGACAATAGGCAGCCAGTGCTGTCCCTGGAGCACTGGTTGAATATGCTCCTTGCGGTCCAGCCCAGTTAACAGGTGGGCAGCCACATTTTGCACCAGCTGCAGTCTCCGACGCGTCACCATGGGTAGCCCCACAAAGAGCACATTACAGTGGTCCAGCCTTGAGGTGACAAATGTATAGATGACGGTGGCAAGATCAGAGTCCAAGATGTATGGGCAGAGCCTCTTCACTGGATGTAATTGGCGAAAGGTGCCCCTGGCCACAGCTGACACCTGCAAATCCATGCACAGCTGCGGATCCAGGAGCACCCCCAGGCTCCGCACAGATGGAAACCATTGAGGGCGGACCCCCCACCCAAATAATGAGGGTTTCCACCTCCCCTGGATCACTGAACCTGTCCACCAACATGACTGTCTTGTCAGGTTGAGTTTCAATTGACTCGACTTCATCCAGTCCCCCACAGCAGCCGAGCACTGGGACAGCAACGAGACTGCAGGGCCTGGGCCAGTTGAAAAAGAAAGGTACCGTTGATTATCATCAGTATATTGATGACGACAAACCCCACAACTGCACACAACCTCTCCAAGTGGCTGCATGTATACATTGAATAAGAGAGGGGAGAGAATGGAACACAGGAGACCTCCAGGGGATGATGTACAGTCTCTTAGTACCACCCGCTAAGATCTACCTGCCAGTTAGGAATAGAACCACTGTAAAACACTACCGTCCACCCCAGCCAGGTCCCACAGACAAGTCACCAACATCTCATTCACATTATCAAACGCCGCTAATAGATCCAATAGAACCAGCAGGGTCATAATGACCCCTATCCTGCTCCGCCAGGAGACTGTCAACCAAGGCCACAAGCGCAGTTTCTGTGCCGTAACCTTGGTAAAAGCCAGACTGCGTACAATCCAGATACGCCTGCAGCAATATTTTATATTAAATAGCATAGCATTCATAATACATGGGTATAACAGTGATATATGTTTTATATTGCTGATTGATAAGAGCTAAGAAAAAACATCATAGATTTGATGGCCCTGAGAGGATGGGGTTCAGTGAGCTTTAGGGTTCATACAGACTTTGTGCTTCGTTTGAGAATTCGAGAGGGAGAAATTTTCAGGCCCAACAGTGAAATATTACTGTGTTTTGTGATTAGAGCTGAAACAGCAAAAAAAAATATCCATTGTTAATATCCAGTATTTCTGGCTATAACTGGTTACCTCAGTGATTAACCACTGCACCAGATTACCAGATAGTACTATGAAAGTTAACCAGTTTACTGCATAACTGAATATTACCATTACTACTCTAAAACCAGGTCCGGCGGGGGGAGTAAATAGGAAAGGAATCATGGGTAAATGGTAATATGCAGTATTGTGGTAAATCGGTAATCCAGTTAACTGAATCTGTTGAACACTTCCTTGATACCACGAATCCAGTCCAGATACAAAATGGTAACTGCTAATTGCCCAACAGAGGTGTAGAGAAATGCTTTTCTGTACCTCTATAGAGCAATTGGCAGTTACCATTCAAAAGAAGAAGAAAAAAGATAGATCAACTCTTTGATGCTGAATTAGGTGCAGTAGGTGGAGAGCGCGAGGTGATGGAGGCCCCGTCTGGTCCAACTTTGTAGAGGGGAGTTTCAGGAAGTGACGCCAGCCGATGCGGTGGATGTCTTGGAGTCTGTGAGAGCCACCTGTTGTGAACTTCATCCATGCCTGTCCTGGCTGGTGAAAGCCTCCAGGGAGATGTAGGGGATGGTGCTGGCGAGAGTGGTTAATGCATCCTTGCAGCAGGGGAGATTGTCGCCTAGCCTCAAGGAGGCTGTGATGCGCCCCCTGCTGAAGAAACCATCATTGGACGTAGACACACTCGCCAGCTGCCAACCTGTCTCTAACCTTCCCTTTTTAGGGAAGGTTATTGAACGGAC
>QEPC01015313.1:2129574-2152632 GCA_003113815.1 Sphenodon punctatus | reverse complement strand
TCCATGCCTCATCACCTCGAGGCTGGACTACTGCAATGCGCTCTACATGGGGCTGCCCTTGTTCCTGGTTCGGAGGCTGCAGCTAGTGCAGAATGCGGCGGCCCGACTCTTTTCAGGGATGGGCCGTCGGGAGCACATAACACCTGTGCTCCGGACTCTGCGCTGGCTGCCAATAGCGAGCCGAGCCAGGTTCAAGGTATTGGTATTGATCTATAAGGCCCTTCATGGTCTGGGCCCCTCGTACCTCAGGGACCGCCTCCCCCTCCGCGCCCCAGAGCTGCTCCTTCAGTCTGCTGGGAGTGCCTTCTTGGAGGTCCTCTGTGTTAAGTGGGGGGCCACAATGGAGAGAGCATTATCGGTGGCCGGGCCATGCCTTTGGAATTCCCTCCCGGAGGAAGCTCACCTGGCCCCAAGCCTTTTAACATTCCGGCGAATTTGCAAAACCTGTCTGTTAGCCCTGGCCTTTGGGGAGGGGGGGTTGTTATCCCCTCCACTCTTATTTATTATATTATTTTTATGTTCCCTAGCTGTGTTTTATTGTTGTAATTTTATGAGTATTTTAAAATGTTTTATATTTGTATTTTTATTTTTTGAATTTGAATTTGTTAGCCGTCCCAAGCTGTTTCAGGAGGAGTGGGATATAAATATGAATAAATAATAAATAAATAAATTCTCCAGTCTGAGAGGGGCCTGAACCCAAACAAGCTTCAGCCTCCCTCAAAGAACGTGGGTTTCTTTTTTCTTCAAAAAATTCATATGGTGTCCGATGTTTGTTCTGGTTATTGACCACCATGATGAGTGCTTAGTCTGTCTGGAAGAGTTATATAAGCCAATGGGCTGTTCCTCTTGCTCTAGCCTCTCAGACAAGGTGCTAAGACCAAAGAATATACCTACAATCCCTTCTTACTAAAAAGGCGCTTTGAGCACCAGAGCAATTATCAAAGACCACTCCCATCTCCCAACAAGAATGGACAAGGAGATGTCTCCCCTGCATGGATCACCTCAGACACCCATCTTCATCCTATGCGCACCTTCTACTGCTCCAAAGAGCCATGCACCAGGATCACCCATGTTCTTCCTGTATTCTTCCTATTTGGATAGTGACAAACCTGTGCACAACCCCCTGGCTCATTTTGCGTAGTCGTCTAGACCCCCTCCAATCAGGAAAAATAAGGCCCCCGCACTGGCAATACCCTGTTTGATCTCCATACAGGCAACCACTGTACATGTGTTCTCCAGCATGGATGACAGGGCATCAGCAATGGCCCCTTACATGTATTGACCATCTCCTCACCAAAGATTTACAGTTCGTAATAGACCTCCTGCAGCAACTGGGTTTTGTTATCAACTTCTAAAAATGTACTCTTTAAATGTTCCAAGTGTATTCACTTTATAGGTGCAGACCTGAACTTCATACAGCAGAGGACATTCTTTCTGCGTGAAAGTTTCCAAACACTTCAGAACTACGTTTTCACCTTCCATGAGGAACCATGCCAGACAGCTCATTGTTCCGCCGACTGCTAGGTCACATGGCCTCTGAGACTCCTGGTTCAATACGTAAAACTCTAAATGAGGTTCCTCCAGCAATGGCTAGACAAACCTTGTGCATGGCATGTCCTTCCTCCAGCCTTCACCAGAAATCATCATAATGACCAGTGCTTCCCTCTCTGGATGGGGTGTCATTGCAGCGGCATCAAATAAGTGGCCTACGGAACACTTGGGAAAGCATTTCTCACATCAGCCTGCTAGAACCTGGAGCGATAAAACTTGCCATGAAAGTGTTCCTGACACTTATTGAAGACAGGACAATACAACTGGCCACTGACAACACCACAGTAATGTGGTACATAGGCAAAGGGGAACTCGGTCATGTCTTCTCTGCAGGGAAGCCACAAAACTCTGGAAATGGGTGATTCATCACAACATACATCCAGTTGCTACTCGCATAGCAGGACAGTCAAACACCATAGCAGAGAGAGAGAACAACAGTCCAGTGAATATTCAACTGATGGGGCTATCTGGACATAGACCTATTTGCAACACCAGAAAACATGTAATGCCCCCAGTTCTACAGCAGAGCGAAACACGCAACATCCTCAATAAACAACATATTCTCTGTGAGGTCCTGGCCAGTCACTCTTTAAGTCCATTACTCATGGGGAAGGTCCGCATATGGCCAGCACATGGGGAACAAGAAGAGGGAGAGGAACAGAGTGACCACTCTCAGACAGGCAAAGACAATGATCAAGACGGAGAGCCCCTGGAGGAGGGACAAATCCCTGATACCCCAAGTGGGGAAGAGGACAAGAGTGAGGACAGGGAATTTTCCAATTCCTTTACAGAACCCTTATTCAGGTCCATCAGGAAAGTATTACATACACCCCAAGCAACTAGGGGAAGATGAGCAGTCATCGGACTCCTCGAATTAGGACTCTGCTAGAGAGTACCTGCCAAAAAGCCCTGGATCAGACAAGGGTTTTTCAGTAGACAAGTCCTTTGAAAGGATTATCAGAGCAGAATGGCAGCATCCAGGCAAATCTACCAGACTCTCCAGATCACAAGAAGCCAGACAGATAATCTATTGCCAAGTTTAAGGCAGACATGTTCCAGGTGCCAAGAGTAGATTCTGCTGCAGCATCACTCGCGAGGCAGTCAGTATTGCCTTCAGAGGGGATCTTTACCCCAAAGATCCCTGTGACAGGAATAGAGGCGATCCTCAGGAGTGACTGAGACTTCAGCCACGGTCTTACGCATGACTGCCATGTCAGCATACTGTGCATGAGCATTCCTAAAATGGATTTGCATTGCATAAGATCTGGAACTATTGTATAGAATGGCCAGGGCCCGTTCCTCTCAACTTCTCCTGGGTATTGCTTTCTTGGGTCTTCCCACGACAGACATAATGACATGGTCTGCCAAAGCTGTGGTGACTAATGTAGCTGCTCGCCACTGCCTATGGCTCAGGTCATGGAAGGCAGATCTACATGCAAAAAACCTACTAGTCTCCGGGACATTCCAAGGCCCTAAGCTATTTGGAGTGTGTCTCAATAAAGTGCTAGAAGATGCTGCAGACAAATCTAGAAAGCACTCGTTCCACCAGGTTACCACACCTAAGAAAAGTTTTCGTTTCCCAAGCAAAACATCTTACTCCTATGGAGGTCCTCCTAGATGTGGAGAATACTCAAATGACCAGAGGCTGCCATAAGTGGCAACCCAGGGGCCGATCCTCCCCTTATGGAAAATCCAAGCCCCCGCAAGGCTCAAACAACGAGACATGACTGCAACCTTCTTGCCAGGGCTAAACTTACAGATAGAGGGATGCCTACTGGACTTCGTCCATAAATGGGGAAAAGTCACGACAGGTGCATGGGGTACTAAACATATTAACGCAAGGCTACTCGATAAGAGTTCTCTCAAACCCCACAGGCTTCTTCCTTCACAAAGGTCTCTAAAACCGGAGAAACGTTAAGCTATGCTAACAAAGATCAGGCGGTTGCTCAGCGTTGGAGCCATAGAACTGGTGCCAGATGCAGAAATCTTTACGGGACTCTATTCTTTTCCTTGTACCCCAAAAATCAGGGGACTGGAGGGCTGTCCTCGACCTAAAGGCACTGAACAAATCAGTGCGAGTGGTGTTCTTCTGCATGGAAGCAAGAGTTCGATCTGAGGGGCCATCTCGCAGGGGGATTGGCTAACCTTGATAGGCCTCCCTCAGGTCTAACTCCACATACCCATCTGTCCCAGCCACAGGAAATGACTCCGGTTCTCCTACAGCCACCAACACTGGCAGTACTGGACTCTACTGTTCGGTCTGGCCTCGATGCCACGGACATTCACCAAGGTACTCGTAGCCAAGCTGAGGACAGAGGGGATAAATATATATCTGTATTTAGACGACCTACTAATAAGGTCCCCCTCCCATACACAGGTGACAAGGGACCTGCAAAGGATGATTGTATTCCTCTCAAACTATGACTTCATAGTAAATCTAGAGAAAAGTCATTTGACTCCCACATAGACCCTAGAGCATCTGGGGGTCCTGATAAACACAGAACTAAACTTTGTCTTTCTACCCCAACAGAGACAGGGAAAAAATACTTCACCTTCTCCAACAGATAATCTTCAGGGAACAGTCTGGCTTCAAAACTCTGAGTCTGCAAGGCATGCTTGTGTCCTGCATCCATCTAATCCCGTGGGTTAGGTTCCATCTGCGGCCTCTGGAAATTCCAGAAACAAATCTGCGATGGCCGGAACTTCAATGTGCAGGTACCAGACAAGGTAAAAATAGCTCTGGGGTGGTGGCTTGCTCCACGACGTCTCGGAAGGGGAACACCACCGTCCGAGCCAGCAGGGTAACCCTCACCACAGACACCAGCCTTTCAGGTTGGGGGCGTATTTGAGCAGGAGCTCTGCACAGGACCTGGTTCAGATCAGACCAATTACACAGTATAAATTGGCTTGAATTAAAGGCCATAAGACTAGCTCTGCTACACTTAGCCGACCCCACTAGGGGGCAGCACATACTTGTTCATATGGCCAATGCAAAAGCCTATGCCAACAATCGGGGTGGGGGTGGGATTCAGGTCCCAATCACTGGCCAAGGCGATGTTCAGTGGGGGTGGGATTCAGGTCCCAATCACTGGCCAAGGCGATGTTCAGCCTGCCTGTGTGGGCAGAACACAGTGTTCTCTCCGTAAAAGCCGTCCACTAAAAGGGGTTATCGAATGTGCACGCTGACTGGCTAAACAGGCAAAAGATAGAGCCAGGAGAATGGTCTCTAAACAGAGAAACCTTCGACCTAATAGTCAGAATGTTTGGCTCTCCAAAAATAGAACTTTTCGCCTCGAGCGAAAACAACAAAATTAGCCTATTCATGTCCTGTTCTCGCCACCTCAAGGCCATGGCGTGCAATGCTCTTGGTCAGGACTGGCCCCAGAGCCTTCTGTATGCCTTTCCCCAGCTTCCATGAATAGGCAGAGTTCTGAACAAAGTCAGACAGGAGAGGGCTCAGATCATATTGATAACTCCTTAGTGACCTCAAAGACCTTGGTTCTCCAACTTGGTCATCCTAAAAATCGCCCCTCTGCTGCCTCTTCCAGTGAGAAAAGATCTACTGTTCCAGGGTCCGGTTGTGCATCCCAATCCTCCCATATTCCACTTAACAGCGTGGATATTGAGCAGAGATCCCTTCGACACGTAGGATATTCCAAGGCAGTCACAGACACTGCTTGGTGACCAACATGAACCCACTAAACGAACTTAGCAACATACTTGGAAAAAGTTCACCAGCTGGCGTTCAAGCAAGTCGATAGATCCATGTCATCCTGGTCTTAAGAACATGCTGGAATTCCTACAATCAGGGCTACACAATGGTCTTTGCCCGAATACACTTGCCACGCAAGTGGTGGCACTGGACAGTACTTCAACTTCTACCACTCAGCAAAAGTTGTCCACGCATCCCCACATTAACAAAATTCCTTACGTCAGCGAGGCTACGTTCCCCTCCTGTGGTACACAGATTCCCTTCATGGGGTCTTTATTATTTATTTATTTACTTATTTTAAACATGTATTAGTCGCCTCATATGCCTACGGCATCCCGGGACGATGTACAATCAAGTAAAAACATTCCTAAAAATAAAAACAATTTAAAAAAACCAACACACAATGTAAAACCTCAAAACAGGGTTAGGAAAAATAAATAAAAATAGAAATAAGGATAGGGAAGAGCCAAAAACCCTAAACACCCTCCCCCCCCCCCCCCCCCCCCCCCCCCCCCCCCCCCCCCCCCCCCAAAAAAAAAGGCCTGGGCAAACAACCAGGTTTTACAAGCCCGCCAAAATGTTTAAAGGCTTAGGGCTAGGCGAGCTTCCTCCAAGAGGGAATTTCAAAGACGCAGCCCGGCTACCGAGAATGCCATCTACATTGTGGCCCCCTGCTTAACACGGGGGACCTCCAAGAAGGCACCCCCGGCAGACTGAAGGAGCCGCTCCGGGGCTCTGGTGTTTCAGGCACTGATGGGAGCTCCTTTGAGCCTCTCCAGGAAACTTCTTTATTCTTTCTAACTATAAAATTGGGTCTTTTGGTTGGTATTGCATCCACCAAACAGGTGTCTGAACTTGGAGCCTCATCTATAGATTCTAATCTATGCATTTTTAGACAGGATTCGGTGGTCATGAGACTGGATGAGGCGTTCATTCCCAAAGTAAATGTGTATTTCCATAGAGCTCAAGAGATTTCTCTTCCATCTTTTTGCCTGCACCCTAAACTTGAGCAAGAAAGACTCTGGCATTTGGATGTCCGGAGAGTGGTCAAGCTTTATATTAAACATACCGCCACTTTCCGAAAATCATTGGCCTTATTTGTTAATAAATCCTGTAGAAAAGGGAACAAGGCATCTAGAACGAATATCACAGAAGCCTATACGGCTCAGGACAAGCCTCTGCCTCAGCAGTTTTTAGCACGCTCTCTGAGGAGTGCTGCCACTTCAGCAGCCTACAGTGCCAGAGCTCCGTACAAAGAGGTTTGTGGGGCAGCTACTTGGTCATCCCTGCATACCTTCACTAGACACTACAAAATTCATACCTATGAGGCTACGTTTGGCAGGAGGGTCCTGCAATGGGTGTTGCCATGAGTCAGTTACCTTGGGGTGGGATTTATTTATGCTGTTCCCAGACTGTTCCCTCCCCAATTTGTCAGGGACACTGCTTTTGTCCATCCCCATGAATAATGGACTTGAAGAGTGACTGGCCAGGACCCCACAGACAATAGAAAATTGGGTACTTGTGAATTTTCTTTCTGTGGGGAGTCCTGGACAGTCCCTCAAACCCACCCTGTCTGTGATTTTTTTATTTTTTTTCCCCCTAACATTCAGAACTGCATAATCAAGTGCACTCTCTCTCCGCTCCCAGCCTGACACCGTTGCCAAGCGCCTCCTCTCCAACCAGTTGCAGCTTTCATCTTGGGACCCGATCCTTTTCCTTTCTGCCATGCTCCAGCTTTCATCTCAGGACCTGATTCTGCTCCTCTCAATCCCATGTCAGTTTCCTCCGCTGCTCCAGTGTTCTCATTCAAGCTGGGATCGGGGTCCCAAGATGAAAACTGCGGTCAGCTGGGGAAGGAGGCACTTGGCGGCAGTGTTGGGCTGAGAGTGAACTTGTCTGATAAAGTACTGAGGGGGCATGGGGATGTGCAGATCACTGTCAGTGGGGCCAGGAAAGTTGCCCTATTACACCCGCTTTCCTTTACTTCAGAGCCAGGGCTGGGGAGAAGGAAACTGCCAAGCAGCGCCACCTGTGGCAGCTACTGCTGCAAGCACATGAAATGTCGGCAGAGTTGTGCCCGTTTATTAGCTCTACATGCTAAGACATGTGAGTTGGGAGTGAGTGTGAGCTCCACAGACAGAACACAGACTCCAGCTAGCCAATTGTCTCATTTGAAGACAACCCTGGACTCCTTAGTTTTAAAGTTCAGCAGATTGCCTTCACAACGTGTATGTTCGTAATAAAGAGCACAGTAAAGCTCTTAACATAAACTCATATTTTATCTATGGATATATTATTAGTTAACACAATGATAATTGTAGTTCCACTTCATGCAGGTACTCTTTGGTGGTATAAGATGATCATGAATGAATTTCTCTCCTCTTGACATTGAAATGTCTCCATCTGATTCTTTGTATATGGAAACTGGTATTTTCAGCTGCTTCAGCTTGTCCTGTAGATATAATAGTTGAATTATTGGCAGTTTCTCTATTTCCTTGACTAAAGAATCCCAGACAACCAGTGGCTCATTCTCCTTGTATTTCGAGAGTTGGAAATACCCAGTAGAAAATTCCTGCCTGTTGTTGGAATGCTCTTTGTTAGAAGTGAATTGTCTTTTACATGATACAGAAAAGATGCTGTAGGCTTTTATTAGATAAAAGAAAAGTAAGTAGAATAGAACATACACAAACTGGAACATTAATTTAAAGTCTTAATTTCATAGTGCTGACTGAACTGCATTTTGTTAGTATATGAACAGCACTGTGAACTAGATGTGTTTAATTTGCTGCTAAAACGTCCTGTTTTAACAATGTGCTCTACAGTATGTAAAGTGTGGAAGTAAAATAGTTTAATTTGAAAAGATAGAATTTGCCGGCCTTTTTCATAACCGTACATGCTTCAGTCTTAAAACTTCTCCATATATGAGAACATTTAAATTGATTTTTCATGGTGCATACAAAACCTCTCGTACCAGTTGCTAGAAGGAGGTGTCCAAAAAGGCCATAAATGTCACTAACTGATGCACCTGTTGGCAGTCTCCATGGAGAGGCCAAAGACCTGGATGAGCATATAAAGCTGTGGGAGTGTTGAAGTGCGGTGTTGGGTAGCTTAAGCAAGTCTTTCCATTTCCCATTCCTGTGGACAGACTAGGTTGTTCTTGTTTTTTTAACTTTTAGTGCTTTCCCTATATTTTGCACTTCCCTTTCTGCTCATTTAAATATAAAGTTGAAAAATAAAGATAATTTCAATACCTGCTTATTTTTAGCTCCTAATTCTTTGTTCTTCATCTAAAGAGCCAGCCCTTGATTATTTTCTGCCAAAAAAAAAATCCCACAAATACCCAATGCCTAATTTTAGGGTGAGGAGGAAAACTGCAAATTCATCAAAAACACAAAGCATATTTTAAGCAAACTCTAATTGCTTTAGTGTTTATCCAGCCTAGAAAGCGCTTGTCTGCAGTGTCTCTCTATTCTTGTGGTTTTTGAGGTTGGGGGATGGTGGTGGTGGTTTGTAAGATTAACACCTATGGGGTGTGTACAATAGCAGCTTTGTGGTGACCTGTTACTGCCCCCCTCCCCCCCCCGAGCTGTTAACTTGATTAATATCCAAATGTACCGTGGAATCCCTCCTACGTTACATTTTGGGTGTTTGGAAGTGGCCACATCGTACTTTTCCCATGCTTGTCAATTACCACTGCGAGTGGTCGTAACCGCCCCCCCACCAATCCACCAAAGAAACCACATGATTGCTCATCTAACTCTAGTATTTCTCACAAATAAGAATTTATCAAGACATCAATACAAACATGTAAAACCATGAGATGTTGGTAGCACGTGTGCTTTACTGGCTATGAAATCATGAGGTGCTTCACTTAGGGTATTTTCAGATGTTACAATACCACACTCAACCACAGTGAATTCCCCGTGGTGGTGGATGGTCCCGTAATGGCTGGTTGCTCGCCGCCATATGTTCACTACGGTGAACCACTGGTGGTGAGCAAAATAACCACACTTTCAAGGATGGTCCGGGCACCATCCCCGAAAATGTGGTTAATTGAACCACAGCCGGGAATCGGCGGATGATAACATCTGTTACCACCACCGATTCCGGGCCGTGGCCCAGACTCCAGGTCTGAATCGGGTGGAGCAGCCGGGCAGTTGGGGGGGGGGCGGAACTGTGTGGCCGCACGTTGCACTGCACGTAGCCCCCCCTTTCTCCTCCCCCCGATTCCCCGCCGAATCATCTGGCACATCTATTGGATGTGACTTTTTTATTCCAGCGGGGAATCAAAAGGTGATTCCGTGACAAGGCTAATAGGTGCATCACGTCTGAAATCACCCTTAGTGTGCAATTGTGAGGTATGCATGTGCTTTATTTCCAGTGAAATCATAAGGTGCCCATGTGATTTATCCACTGTGCAATCATGAGGTGCATATGTGCTTTATGTGGTAACCGGCCAGTAGCTGTCTTGGTCTACCACCAGTGTTTACATGCTGCCTGCGTTGCTACGGTTCTCTCCTACTGCACCATGTCCATCTGCCAAATACTCTTCCTTGGGAGCAGTGCAGTACTCGTTACCTGGTATGTGTGCTTGCACAGAATGTAGAGAAAGTTGCCGAGGTGGGAATTCTGCATTCCTCAAAATTGCATCGAATGCCTCTGGCATTCATCAAATGGGAGACGAAAGCAGATGGGGAAATATGGTTGTGTAACACACACACACACACCCCCCCACCCTCAAGCCATTTGCAAATTTGGTAGATTCCAGATTTTCAGCAGTTCTGATTTTATAGCCACATGCCAACTGATGCACTGTTACCAGCTGCCAGGCTGTCCGCCAGGAGGTGTTGTGGTTTAAATGACAGCCTTTGAATTTTTTGGTGCATTCCTGCAAATTTCTAATGTACTCTTGACAGTCTTCAATCAGCAAATTAAGTAGTATAGTAACAATGGTCTTGAGTCTCTAAGAGCCATTTGTACATCCACGTGTTCCCAGATGTCCAACAGGGTTAATGTCTCGCACAACTGCCATGGGTTCTTTCTAGCTCCTAGAGGAATGGTTACCTCCAAGGGATGGTACAGTTACAGTGGCAGCTGCAGCATGCACAGTCTGCATTGCTAGAAACATTTAAAGCTGCAGAGGTGCATTAGTTTGGGGAGACAGCAGTATGGGAAACATAGTCGGGGTTCTCTTGGAGCCATCTACTCTGTTCCAAATATCCAGTAGAGTGCAATTTTCCATTGGCACTCACTGCTGCATGCTCATCTTTTGGTCATCAAAATCTCCACCTTCTTTTTCTGTTCCTTTCTATGTGCTGTTTTTGTAGTCAATCTAACTTATTTGCAACAAAAATGTTTTGTGAAATAGTCTTTGCAATAGGTTTACCTGCAAAAGCTGCTTTCCCTTCTGTTTACAGTGTGACTGGCAAATCAGGGTGATGAGACACATACCTGCTTCCCAATCAGAGCAGGAAATGTAGACACTGACGTTACCAATAGTACTGTGCCAACCAGTTGTGGTGGGAGCAGCAAACCAGACACCAGTAGGCAGGTACATCATGATACACCAAACAGTGTTGTGGTGCTGGGAAAAAACAACTTTCATTATGTCATTCCTTCTGTAGACAGTATGTCTAATACTGCTGACCTCATATGTATCCACGCTCCTAGCCGTATTCCACTCCCTGACTCTTGCTATGGAGATGATTAAGCTTCTGATGAGAATGGAATAAGCACACACTTAGTTTCTTATGCAGTGGTACCAGAACCAAAGACAGGTGATGCTGTTTGCTGCTTATAGTGCCCAGTAGTTGGGTAGCAACTGGTAAGATGTCGCAGGCGCTGCCTGCTTTCATGAGGTGTCACAATACCATTCTTGAACCAGCACACTAAAGTCACCTGTCTGCTGCAGATCACCAGATTCCTAACTGCCAATACTGCAAATTGCAATACTGGTTGCTCTTGAAACCATTACCATATGCTTGATTTAGCATATTCGAGGCAACGTAATGAGGAAGATGAAGACTCTTTGGTTGATCACATGAGAACAGGACTAGATAGGGAATACCCATGGCCTGACAACATGCTTTGCCAAGAGAGACTACAACAACTCCTGAGGCTACAAAAAAGGGTTAATGAACTTCTGGGGTGCATGTTTTCTGGAATCTGATTTGACTGGAATCGAGTAACCCTGAGAGGATACATATGAGCATGTTAGAATTTCCGTGCCTTATTTGGAGACTCAATAGGCACAGAGTAGGGTACAGCTTCTGGAAGTAGCTGTGTGCTCACAAAACGCAGGTCTGTGAACCAGGGAAGGAAACCCCCCATTGAACATTCCTTCCATTTCCTGCTGACCTTTTCTCCCCCTGTTCCATCCCTTTTGAGAAGAGATACCACAGATATTGCATCATCCTAGTCTACACGTGCTTTTCTTCTTTTGAAGACAAAAAATGCAGTTTTTATTTGATTCTTAGTAGCCAAAGACTTCAGTTCTTAAGTGTGGCATTCTTCACTGGCTTCTTGTCCTGATGTGTGGCAAAATGCCAGTTGGAAAGCTTGTTGGTCTTGCTGTTTTTTAATATTGCATTGGAAGCGTTGCAGTTCATCTGTAGATTTTGTTTTGTTTGTCCCTTCCCAGTCCCCACACTGGGTTACACTTTACTATTAAATTGTGGGCTACATTTTAGCATTTATGTCCTATTTTTTTGAAGCCCCCTTTTAAAATTTTAATTTTTAATACCACTTTTAGAAGCTTGAAAATAAAAAGACTTTTCTTACCAGTTCTATAGTTTCCTGGGTGAAAGGTATGAATTGTAATGTTCCACACACCCTATTTAAAAACCTTTGTTGAGTGTGCATGATCGTTTGTCAGTTGAGCATAAAAATAGCTCTAAGTAGCACAGTAGTGTAGCTCTTGCATTTTATGATCTTTGGGAAGCTGTTGAAAGTAAAGAAAGAGGGCGAGCCACTTGTGTGGCTTTTTGGTTTTCTGTAGCGTCTACTTACTGGCTTTGGTGAAGCATGGTGTATGCCACCTGACTCATTCATAAGGTTAGAACTTTTGCAATAATGGTCATGGCTTCCAAATTACATGTTGATGCATATATCCGGTGACGACACTACATAAGACAGATGTAGAAAGCATTTAGAGGTAAATTGACTTTCCTTTAAAAATACAATTTCAGTACAATTAGATATTTAACTTTTTCCCTGTACAGCACTCTGTACACAAATTGAGGAGTAAACCGTTAATTCTAGGATCAGTTTTACTATATCTGACCTGTTACCAGCCTGAGGAAGGCCTTGTGTGGCCTGAAAGCTTGCATACACTCATCAACAGAAGTTGGTTCAATAAAAGATACCATCTGAACTACTTTTGTTTCCATCCATTAGGTCATTGGTACAACTTCTCTTTAAACTAACTACTCAGTTTTTAAAACAGCTTATTAGTTGTGTGCATTAATGAGACATTTAACGTGCAACTATGTAAAGGTTTAAAAAACAACAAAACCTAAAAGCGATACCGTATGCTTTATTTTATTTATTTATTCAGTTTTATATGCTACCCTTCCATAAGACTCAGAGTGGCTTACAATATATATGAAAACATTTTAAAACAGAAAAATCCTAATCACCACACAGCGACAAAACTCACCTACCTGCCCACCCTCCTTTCTCACCTCTACTCCAAAAACCCCACCCAGCCACTATCCCCACCTGCCAATTGCCTTTTCAAATGAAAAAGTCTCCTGCCTGCCCAATGCGTTAACAAAAGGAAGGTCTTACACCATGGGCCTACAGTAGATGCTCAGGCCCTGGCTCAAACGAACCTGGAGGGAGGGGAAGGGAGTTTCAAAGCACTGGGGCAGTAACCGGGAACGTCCCCCTGCAAGCCCTTGTATGAACGAGGCTAACAGATGATACCCACAGAGAAGCACTCCAGGCCAGTCGCAGGGGCCTGGATAGGACATGGAAGAACAGGTGATCTTTCAGATATGTGGTTCTGTGACTAGGTGACAGCAATAATTAGTCAAGCAGTCAGTAACTTCCATTCCAAAAGTCATTTGGCTCTTAAAAACAGACATCGTTTAAAAAACGTATAGTGTAAGGAATAATAATTTTATTTTTTATAGCACCCTCCTGCCTAAATGGTGCTCTGAGCGCTCACGCATATTACATAAAAGTAAAAGCAATGTAAACAATTTAAAACAGAAACTTAAAATAGTTTTTTAAAACTTTAAAATAGGGGAAGGAAAAAGGGAGGACAGAGTACATTAAGGGAACCAGCAGTGGATCCTAAAAGCACCTAGAAAATACGTTCTTAGGTGCTTTTTAAAGGTAAGACGGGAGGAACTGAGACAGACATCTGGGGGGAGCAAGTTCCACAGTTAAAATATTTGAGAGTATCTTGCATATATGCCTCCAGCAAATATAAACATCTGAGAACTTGGGTACAGAGGGAACTGATTTTAGACATTTTGTTTAAGAATGTAAATTAGGTGCTATATTACTTAACTGCCAGTGGTTCTTTTTTTAATAGAGAAAATAGATACTTTGGTGCTAATAGCAAAGAGGTAAAAGCATTGGTTTGAACAAGTTGTCTTGCAGAGGATTCTTAACACATTTCTATACATTATCCCAGTATCTGTCTTGACAAGTTTGCGGGCCCCACTCAATTTTAGCGGGTTACACTACTGAACAAAGTAACAAATCATCTGCTCATTTATACTTTTTAGGATTTGGAGTTTCCATCTACTGTGTAATGGTCCAGAATGCCATTCAATTTCTGTATTCTCTAGTTGATAAGTACTGGTGAGCCAGAATTAGTCTGTGCAATGGGAGTAACATGGTAAGCATATTTTAGAGATTGACCTATGTTTCCTAAGTTCATTAAGTTTATCTGTTCAACTTGCACAACTTATTAACAAAAGTATAATAATAAGATGTTGTACTGGCCGTAGCCATGACAAAATCAAACGAAAACATACATCACACTACTTATAAAGCATACACAAATAAAGAAATCCACATAATGGATAAACTGAGGTACATTTCCACAAAGATAATCACCGTCAGCCCCTCCCCTATAAGTTCTCAACATTTCTCTTTACCAGTAACCACATAATTGATTATAGCACTGACGGACCCCTCTGGTGGTTGGGATAACGTCCATCAGAGCCCCTTTCCTATTAAACCTGACTTGTAACCCGGTGTTATAATAAAGGGATTAGCAAAAGTAGTAAACAGTGCTAGAAGATGTAAAAGTATGTTCTCTCCTCCCCCACCTCTCCCCAAGTGAATCACCTGTTTAAAAGCTTGATGGGAATGCGCAGCACAGTCCTTCAAAAACAATCTATTCCTCATTCGGTCAGCTTTGGAACTAGTTGCGCGTCACCTGTGCTCTAACTTCCTACACTCTCACTTTAGCAGCCTCAGGTCCTCCATTATACCAGAGACCCCTGTGCTGTTGCAGTGGAAGAAGTAAATGCCAGGGTGCTACTATATCAGTGGCCCAGATCAGCATTGCATACCACAAATCAACCAGGCCATCAACAGAGGAGGTACTCAAGGTCAGCAGGTAAATTTCCTCCAGAAACGTCTGGAATCCTTTTGGATCCATTAGTCTCTGAGGGTGACCATAACGATACCCCTCCCCCCCCCAATAAAAGGAAACCCCATTTCCACACCACTGCAGAAATGTGTCCAGCCTCATTTGCCAGGCCAGATGTTTGTTAGATCCATGGTGGCCATGAAATCCTGCTCTTCCCCTCAAACGCTGGCCTCAGCATGTATGTTGAAATCACCCAAGACAATAAGTCTGAGTGAGCTCAACACCACCTTTTGAGACCAGCTTGGCTAGAGCAATCAGGGAATCCACTGTGCATTGAGGTGGTCAGTACCCCAGCAGAATCCCCAATCGATCCCAGGCATCAAACGTGAAGTGAACACCATGTTGAGCAAGTTAGACATTGGATATCTTTGATAGACCATATTGTCTTTACTGATTACCACCACTCTGCCCCCTCCCCTTACCCCAAATTGTAGACTACTGATGCATCCAGTACCTGACCAGAACCATTTGGGCCAACACAGGTCCAGAAACCTCATCCAGCTGGGTCTCTTTAATGTATATGAGGTCAGTGGCCTCCTCCTAAATAAGACCATGGATGGTGGTAGTTCTGTTAGCCATTGACTTCACTTTAAGCAGCATCTGTGATGGATCTGAGGCTCCACTTACCTCAGCCCCTAAATATTCCAAATTTGGAGGAGAGGATGACAGAAACAGAAGGTCTGCCTTTTGAGAGGACATTTAATCCCCCTCACCTACCATGCCCAGCACAATCCCAGTTGGTTCAGCAACTGCCCCAATTACTTTCCCCAAGGAGACGCCCCCCCCCCCCTTCCTTCAACTCCAAAAGAAGCCTGAGTACAACCCCTACACCTGACATTCCTGGAAGATAGTTGGCCAGGGAAGCAGGAAGGGAACACCACTCCAATACACATACATCCCTAGCTCCCCAGGGACCAAGACCCCTGATCCCCCTGCCTGTACCCCCTCTCACCAGGAGCCATGGCACAACCGCCCCCCACATACCCATATATTGATTCATACTGGGGCCCCATGGCACAAACTAGCTCTCTCCCCCCCCCCACAATGCCCACCTGTATCCCCCTTATTGGGAGGGTTGTGGCACCATAACACCCTCCCCCTTCCATGGCTTTATACCCCTCTTACCAGGGGGCTGTGGCACAAACCACCTCCCTCATTCCTACCCTCCCCCNGGCTACATTTTAGCATTTATGCCCTATTTTTTTGAAGCCCCCTTTTAAAATTTTAATTTTTAATACCACTTTTAGAAGCTTGAAAATAAAAAGACTTTTCTTACCAGTTCTATAGTTTCCTGGGTGAAAGGTATGAATTGTAATGTTCCACACACCCTATTTAAAAACCTTTGTTGAGTGTGCATGATCGTTTGTCAGTTGAGCATAAAAATAGCTCTAAGTAGCACAGTAGTGTAGCTCTTGCATTTTATGATCTTTGGGAAGCTGTTGAAAGTAAAGAAAGAGGGCGAGCCACTTGTGTGGCTTTTTGGTTTTCTGTAGCGTCTACTTACTGGCTTTGGTGAAGCATGGTGTATGCCACCTGACTCATTCATAAGGTTAGAACTTTTGCAATAATGGTCATGGCTTCCAAATTACATGTTGATGCATATATCCGGTGACGACACTACATAAGACAGATGTAGAAAGCATTTAGAGGTAAATTGACTTTCCTTTAAAAATACAATTTCAGTACAATTAGATATTTAACTTTTTCCCTGTACAGCACTCTGTACACAAATTGAGGAGTAAACCGTTAATTCTAGGATCAGTTTTACTATATCTGACCTGTTACCAGCCTGAGGAAGGCCTTGTGTGGCCTGAAAGCTTGCATACACTCATCAACAGAAGTTGGTCCAATAAAAGATACCATCTGAACTACTTTTGTTTCCATCCATTAGGTCATTGGTACAACTTCTCTTTAAACTAACTACTCAGTTTTTAAAACAGCTTATTAGTTGTGTGCATTAATGAGACATTTAACGTGCAACTATGTAAAGGTTTAAAAAACAACAAAACCTAAAAGCGATACCGTATGCTTTATTTTATTTATTTATTCAGGTTTATATGCTACCCTTCCATAAGACTCAGAGTGGCTTACAATATATATGAAAACATTTTAAAACAGAAAAATCCTAATCACCACACAGCGACAAAACTCACCTACCTGCCCACCCTCCTTTCTCACCTCTACTCCAAAAACCCCACCCAGCCACTATCCCCACCTGCCAATTGCCTTTTCAAATGAAAAAGTCTCCTGCCTGCCCAATGCGTTAACAAAAGGAAGGTCTTACACCATGGGCCTACAGTAGATGCTCAGGCCCTGGCTCAAACAAACCTGGAGGGAGGGGAAGGGAGTTTCAAAGCACTGGGGCAGTAACCGGGAACGTCCCCCTGCAAGCCCTTGTATGAACGAGGCTAACAGATGATACCCACAGAGAGGCACTCCAGGCCAGTCGCAGGGGCCTGGATAGGACATGGAAGAACAGGTGATCTTTCAGATATGTGGTTCTGTGACTAGGTGACAGCAATAATTAGTCAAGCAGTCAGTAACTTCCATTCCAAAAGTCATTTGGCTCTTAAAAACAGACATGGTTTAAAAAACGTATAGTGTAAGGAATAATAATTTTATTTTTTATAGCACCCTCCTGCCTAAATGGTGCTCTGAGCGCTCACGCATATTACATAAAAGTAAAAGCAATGTAAACAATTTAAAACAGAAACTTAAAATAGTTTTTTAAAACTTTAAAATAGGGGAAGGAAAAAGGGAGGACAGAGTACATTAAGGGAACCAGCAGTGGATCCTAAAAGCACCTAGAAAATACGTTCTTAGGTGCTTTTTAAAGGTAAGACGGGAGGAACTGAGACAGACATCTGGGGGGAGCAAGTTCCACAGTTAAAATATTTGAGAGTATCTTGCATATATGCCTCCAGCAAATATAAACATCTGAGAACTTGGGTACAGAGGGAACTGATTTTAGACATTTTGTTTAAGAATGTAAATTAGGTGCTATATTACTTAACTGCCAGTGGTTCTTTTTTTAATAGAGAAAATAGATACTTTGGTGCTAATAGCAAAGAGGTAAAAGCATTGGTTTGAACAAGTTGTCTTGCAGAGGATTCTTAACACATTTCTATACATTATCCCAGTATCTGTCTTGACAAGTTTGCGGGCCCCACTCAATTTTAGCGGGTTACACTACTGAACAAAGTAACAAATCATCTGCTCATTTATACTTTTTAGGATTTGGAGTTTCCATCTACTGTGTAATGGTCCAGAATGCCATTCAATTTCTGTATTCTCTAGTTGATAAGTACTGGTGAGCCAGAATTAGTCTGTGCAATGGGAGTAACATGGTAAGCATATTTTAGAGATTGACCTATGTTTCCTAAGTTCATTAAGTTTATCTGTTCAACTTGCACAACTTATTAACAAAAGTATAATAATAAGATGTTGTACTGGCCGTAGCCATGACAAAATCAAACGAAAACATACATCACACTACTTATAAAGCATACACAAATAAAGAAATCCACATAATGGATAAACTGAGGTACATTTCCACAAAGATAATCACCGTCAGCCCCTCCCCTATAAGTTCTCAACATTTCTCTTTACCAGTAACCACATAATTGATTATAGCACTGACGGACCCCTCTGGTGGTTGGGATAACGTCCATCAGAGCCCCTTTCCTATTAAACCTGACTTGTAACCCGGTGTTATAATAAAGGGATTAGCAAAAGTAGTAAACAGTGCTAGAAGATGTAAAAGTATGTTCTCTCCTCCCCCACCTCTCCCCAAGTGAATCACCTGTTTAAAAGCTTGATGGGAATGCGCAGCATAGTCCTTCAAAAACAATCTATTCCTCATTCGGTCAGCTTTGGAACTAGTTGCGCGTCACCTGTGCTCTAACTTCCTACACTCTCACTTTAGCAGCCTCAGGTCCTCCATTATACCAGAGACCCCTGCGCTGTTGCAGTGGAAGAAGTAAATGCCAGGGTGCTACTATATCAGTGGCCCAGATCAGCATTGCATACCACAAATCAACCAGGCCATCAACAGAGGAGGTACTCAAGGTCAGCAGGTAAATTTCCTCCAGAAACGTCTGGAATCCTTTTGGATCCATTAGTCTCTGAGGGTGACCATAACGATACCCCTCCCCCCCCCAATAAAAGGAAACCCCATTTCCACACCACTGCAGAAATGTGTCCAGCCTCATTTGCCAGGCCAGATGTTTGTTAGATCCATGGTGGCCATGAAATCCTGCTCTTCCCCTCAAACGCTGGCCTCAGCATATATGTTGAAATCACCCAAGACAATAAGTCTGAGTGAGCTCAACACCACCTTTTGAGACCAGCTTGGCTAGAGCAATCAGGGAATCCACTGTGCATTGAGGTGGTCAGTACCCCAGCAGAATCCCCAATCGATCCCAGGCATCAAACGTGAAGTGAACACCATGTTGAGCAAGTTAGACATTGGATATCTTTGATAGACCATATTGTCTTTACTGATTACCACCACTCTGCCCCCTCCCCTTACCCCAAATTGTAGACTACTGATGCATCCAGTACCTGACCAGAACCATTTGGGCCAACACAGGTCCAGAAACCTCATCCAGCTGGGTCTCTTTAATGTATATGAGGTCAGTGGCCTCCTCCTAAATAAGACCATGGATGGTGGTAGTTCTGTTAGCCATTGACTTCACTTTAAGCAGCATCTGTGATGGATCTGAGGCTCCACTTACCTCAGCCCCTAAATATTCCAAATTTGGAGGAGAGGATGACAGAAACAGAAGGTCTGCCTTTTGAGAGGACATTTAATCCCCCTCACCTACCATGCCCAGCACAATCCCAGTTGGTTCAGCAACTGCCCCAATTACTTTCCCCAAGGAGACGCCCCCCCCCCTTCCTTCAACTCCAAAAGAAGCCTGAGTACAACCCCTACACCTGACATTCCTGGAAGATAGTTGGCCAGGGAAGCAGGAAGGGAACACCACTCCAATACACATACATCCCTAGCTCCCCAGGGACCAAGACCCCTGATCCCCCTGCCTGTACCCCCTCTCACCAGGAGCCATGGCACAACCGCCCCCCACATACCCATATATTGATTCATACTGGGGCCCCATGGCACAAACTAGCTCTCTCCCCCCCCCCACAATGCCCACCTGTATCCCCCTTATTGGGAGGGTTGTGGCACCATAACACCCTCCCCTCACCAGGGGGTTATGGCACCACTCCAATACCTATACCCTCTCTTAGTAAGGTGCCATAACACTGCCACCACCCCTACTCTTCCCCCCCCACCCCCCAAACAGTTCCGCCATTCCATATCCCACTAAAAATAATAAAAATAAAACTAGTCAGACCCTAGACCTTTAGCTGTCAAACAAATAGTTTTTGGCACTGGCCTTTGCCAGCCACCTACAGGAGATTGGGAGATATATGGGGCGGAGGTGAAGAAGGTTCAGCCACAACACCACCCCCCCGTAAGAGGGGAGCAGGAAACTGTGAGTGGAGATGGCACCTCTGATCTACACTATTCTCTTAGTAACAGTATTGTGTGTGGCAGTATATGTTGGACTATATCATAGAGGGAAATTTGACTATCCTTTGAAAACTAAGTCCTTAGGGAAATCCTTGAGCCTGAAAAGGATCTTGCCACTCAGCAATGTGGAGGACAATAGAGAACTAAGAGAAAATGTAAAGTTGCCACCTGTTGTTAAATAACACTCAAACAGTGGGAACAATGTCACAAGATATGAAGAAAAAGCTGTAAAAAAACAACATGAATAGAGACACAGTAGCTGAGATGAGGTGGGAAGGGGCTTGGCTGCATGTGGATTTGTGGGTCTTAATGTTCCATAAGAACATGAAAACAAAAGTGCCATACTAGGGCAGACCAATGGTCCATCGAGCCCAGCATCCTGTTTCGGATAGTGGCCAATGTCTGCCATTTGGGAGAAATACCCACAATGGGCAATCCATTCCCTGTTGTTCCAGCCCCCAACATAAGAGGTTACATCTTCAAACCTACTTGGGTAATAGCCATTAATGAACCTATCCTCCAAGAACCTCCTTTTTTAAAACTAGCTATGCTACTGGCCTTGACCACTTCCTCTGGCATTACATTTCACAACTTAATTTTTGTGTGCTGCGTGAGAAAAATAGTTTCTCTTATTTGTTTTAAATCTGCTGCCAGTTAATTTCATGGTGTGTCCCTTTGTTCTAGTACTGTTAGAGAAGGTAAATAACTGCTCCCTATTTACATGTTCCACACCACTCATGATTTTATTTTTTTAAAAACTAAACAACACGTTAAAGGTAGACTCATTTGTAAACAAAACTTACAAAAATCCGAAGAAAGTTATTTAACATCTACTATAATAAAATTTACACTCCAAAAAGCATGGCAAGTAATTATACTTCATTCCAGTTACTATTTATTTATTTATTTATTTATTTATTTATTTTCCAATTCATTAGTTCGCTTTACAGTTCTAATTAACATTACTTCTCTAAATTGATCCAACAAATAGTGTCTTCCAATTCCTACTTATTCTGTCTATTATTGCTTACATTTACACTTAAAATTACACTTTTCTATAAATTCTTCCTAAAATTATTTCTTATTCCCATCATTAGTTATTCATCATTCATTATATACTTAATAATTCAAACTCACCACCTGAGCATCAACATAACACTGCCTTAAACTCTTGTCTTTTCAAGCAAGTGAAAGTTATTAATTACATAAATGTATAATGTTCTAATGTGTCTTTTTTCCCAAGCTGAAGAGCCCCAACCTATCAAGCCTCTCTTCATAAGGGAGTCGTTTCATACCTTTGATCATTCTTGTTGTGCTTCTCTGTACCTTTTCTAGTTCTATGTCTTTTTTGAGATGGGGTGACTGGAACTGTACACAATATTCCCAGTGTGGTCTTACCATAGATATTTTCAGTTTTATTCTCTATCCGTTTCTGAATGATTTCTAACATTGTTTGCTTTTTTGACTGCCGCCACAAACTGAGCCAGCAGCCCAGTGTGAGTTTGAGTATTTTATATCAATATTACTGTGTTCCATTCTGTTTTACCAAAAAATCAAGATTTTAAATGGATACAAACACTGTTTCTTTAATTGAGCATATCGTGTTGTGTTTTTAGTTCTCATTCTGCAGTAGAGAAAACTACTGATAAACTTCACTGTATATCCAACTGAAAGAATATAAAGCAAGTTTGACATTCATTTGCTAAATTTATGAAAGCACATCTTCCAAGTTATAAATATTTTGGTTAGAAAGCAACCGTTACTTTTACTTAGTAATGCCCTAAATGCCCTTCGTTTCAGCTTGTGTTCACTTCACGCGTGGGTTATGTAACAAATTATCCAAACTGAAAGTAAGAATCTTTGTAACTCACTGAGGAAACTGGTCCTTTTTCCATTTAACAATAGGTAATGCAGTAGTCTCTGTAAAGAAGACCTAATTAAAAAAACCTTCAATTTCTGTAAGGTAAAATGAAAGTTAAACATGGAGAAACAGATTTTTTTAAATATGCGAACAAATGAGGTCCTCTCACCTTAAGTGGGGGAGCATTTGTGGGAGTCGGCCTCTAGAACCGGCCTTCCTTGCAAGCAGGGGCAGGAGAATCCTTCTTCCACCCCTGACTGTCACGTAGGGATAGGAAGGAGGGAAACAAGAGCAGGAAAGGGTGGAGACTCCACACCTGGAGGACGCACAAACAGTTTATAGACAAGGGCAACCAGAGGCAACTATCCTCAGCACACGTACCTAGCTCGGTAGGGCTAGGGTCCCTCAGGGTGGAAGGTGGGCTTTCCCTCAATATTAGAAGGCAACCCTTTTCATCATCGGGACAATGCAAAAGGATAGTAGTTTGCCTCAGAAAACCAGGACGTAGAAACACCAGGGAAAACCACACGCTCGGGGAAATATTCGGGGCCCTGGGCACCGTGGGGGTCTGTGAGGAGAATGAGGGAGAGGGGAACGGCTCCAGGGAGGGGGGAAAGGAGAAGGGGGAAGGGAAACAAGGGTCTAGGTGCGTGGGGTAAATTGGGCTCTCTCACAAAGGGTAAGTGGAAGGTAGAGGAGCAAGGAAGGCAACAAGGTACTGGATACAGGGAACAGGTCTGCCCCACAACCAAGATCACTCCTCAAATGTACAGGACACACAA